>ML812763.1:341346-359407 GCA_009831015.1 Picea engelmannii
CCGTGAGGAATTATGTGACATTCCACATACCACCGGAAATGACATGACAAGAACTATCCATCTAGGATATTTTCCCTGACAAATTCACTTTCATTCATCTCATTATTCCACAATTAAGCATGGGTTCTCTTACTCCACAAAGCATCTTCCCGTGAGGGCTTTCACCATAAGGGGACCACTTTGGAGTTCATCTATATTTACTTCATATAAACCATGACAAAACAATAATGAGTCATATTTACATTAAACACTATTGGGTCCATTACCAAAACCTTTGTGCTATGGGTCTTTCTTCAAGGGTTGACATCAATGACAACCAACTTTAATCAACAGTAAATACACATGGAATAGTATTATCTAAAAATATATCATAACTCATACAATTACCCATCAAACAAACTTGGGTCCATTACCCAAACCTGGGGTCTCCAACTTTTCATGGCCATAACTCTCTAACCATGAGGAATTATGTGACATTCCACATACCACCAGAAATGACATGACAAGAACTATCCATCTAGGATATTTTCCCTGACAAATTCACTTTCCTTCATCTTATTATTCCACAATTAAGCATGGGTTCTCTTACTCCCCAAAGCATCTTCCCGTGAGGGATTTCACCATAAGGGGACCACTTTGGAGTTCATCTATATTTACTTCTTATAAACCATGACAAAACAATAATGAGTCATATTTACATCAAACACTATTGGGTCCATTACCAAAACCTTTGTGCTATGGGTCTTTCTTCAAGGGTTGACATCAATGACAACCAACTTTAATCAACAGTAAATACACATTTCTTTCTGGTTAAGCATTTGGGGATTTCATCACTGTAGTATTCTTTAGACCAGAGTATAACTCCGCAAGTGTAAAAAATAAAAAATAAAGTCTGGAAATTTTTTCACCATTATTTGAGACCTATTCCATTGGATTCATCTCTTCGCCCTTATCACATTCATCCATATCATTTTTTGGAAAAATAATTTACCCCGCCCACCTCTTTTCAGTTCACCCATCCTCATGGCCCATACCTGTAGCCAAGATCTGGAAACTCACTTCAACACCTTGCAATCTGGTTTCCTCAAGACCCAAAAAGAAGTGAAACAACATAGTGTTACTGTTGCCTCCATCAATTCATCCATCAATACAACTATAAATACAACCATGCAGTCCTCAATGGAGGAAGTCAAACAAGAACTGACCACCCATCTTGAATCTGTCTTTGCATCACTCTGCACCAAACTGAAGATCCCTACAGATGACCCTTTCTCTGAAGCACCTCCAAAGACATAAGGCGAACATTCCTCCCATTCCCATACCTTTCAGCCCCATCACTTTCAATGTGACCTACGCCTTCCACAGGTCGATGTGACCAAATTTGATGGCTCGGACCCCACTGGTTGGGTCACCCAAATGGAACATTATTTCTCTTTATATGGCATAACATATGACTTGGCCAAACTCCGGTATGGTGTTCTCCATGTATATCAAGAATGTTGGCAATGGTGGCAATGGAGAAAAACTTCTTGTCAAGGGTATATTACTTGGACCCAATTTGTGACTGAGATTTATGAACGCTTTGACATGAACACCAACCATTTGGGCTATTTGATAAAGTTGAAACAATCCAAAATAGTAGAAGACTTCATAGCTGCCTTTGAGCATCTGAATTTTCGAACAGAGGGCATGATTGATGCTTTCTTTCTAGAGTGTTTTATCAGTGGCCTCAAGGAGGAGATTCGGGCCCATGTCCTCATGGCTCAACCCTTGAGTTGGGTGGAGGATACTAAAAGAGATAATGAAGAACAGTAGGTTGTATCCTCTTAAAACCAAAAACCTTCCTTTATCCCTCGCCCTAAACCCGTCACTCCCACTACTCCCCCTGCCCCATTAAAGATCCAAAAATTGACCAGGGATGAAATGGTTGAATGCCAACTCAAAGGCCTTTATTATAATTGTGATGACAAATATTTCTCGGGCCACAAGTGTAAAGAACAAAATATTTTTATGGCCATCTCTGAGGATATTTCAGAAGAGGATGTTGAAACTCCCCTTGTGTCTGAGTCACCTGAAATCACTGACATAACCCCTCCCTCAGACCCTCCCGAAGTAGAAACTGTCATTTCCCTCAATGTTCTCACTGGCTTCTCCACTCCCCAAACCCTCAAGTTAATCTGTTGCATCAAGCATCGGAAGGTCATCATTCTGGTTGATAGTGGAAGCACCCATAATTTTATTCATTGCTGCATTGCCCAAGAAACACATTGCTACATCCATGTTGTCAACAATTTCCAAATCATGATTGCCAATGGTTGTTCCATGAAATGTGGAGGGTGCTGTGAAAATGTGCCTCTCCAAATCAGTGACTACCACCTAAAATCCCATATGTTTGCTATCGACATGGGTGGTTGTGACATTGTGTTGGGTGCAAACTGGCTAAGAACTTTGGGTCCCATTCTCATGGATGTTAAGGCATTAACCATGCAATTCGACCAGGAAGGCCACCAATATAAATTCCAAGGCATCACTGTTGGTTCACCTGAGGTCATTAGTTCACATCGCATGGAAAAGCTACTAAAAAAAGGTCAGTATGGTGTCATTTCCCAACTCCATGCCATACAAGCAACAAAGACACCCTCGGTGCCGCATGACCTCCAAGCCCTCCTTTCTAAACATCAAATGGTATTTTTCACTCCCCAAGGACTCCCTCCTTCCCGCGGTGTTCATGATCATTCCATTCCCCTTGTACTCGGAATCCTTCCTCCCAATATCCATCCCTATTGCCACCCCTTTTCACAAAAAAATGAAATTGATAAAATGGTCCAAGAACCCTTAATGCAGGTGTTATCCACCCTAGTACGAGCCCTTACTCTTCTCCTGTCGTCATGGTCCTGAAGAAAGAAGGTTCTTGGAGAATGTGTCCTGACTTATGTGCCCTCAACAAACTGGCCATTAAAGATAAATTCCCCATTCTTGTCATTGATGACCTCCTGGATGAATTGAATGGCACCCAATTCTTTACTAAACTTGATCTTCGCTCGGGCTATCACTAGATATGTATGAAAGAGGCATACATTCCCAAGACGACCTTTCTCACTCATGAGGGCCACTATGAGTTTTTGGTCATGCCCTTTGGCTTGTGTAATGCCCCCTCCACCTTCCAAAGCCTCATGAATCATGTCTTCCATCCCTTTCTCTGTCATTTTGTCTTAGTTTTCTTTGATGATATCCTCATCTATAGCAAAACCTGGACAGACCATCTTACTCATGTGGATCAAGTTCTCCATCTACTCTCTTAGCACCAACTTTTCCTGAAACAGTCTAAATGTGATTTTGGTGCCTTAGAAGTAGAATACTTGGGTCATCTGGTTGGCAAGGATGGCGTTAGGGTGGATCCGAAAAAGATTGAAGATATGCAAGACTAGCTGCACCCAAAGACTCTCAAAAGCTTGCATGGATTTCTGGGCTTAACAGGGTATTATCACAAGTTTGTTAAGAACTACGGAAATATTATAGCACCTCTCACTTCTCTCCTCAAAATGAACTCTTTCACTTGGACTCCATCCATTGCTCAAGCTTTTCAAACCTTGAAGATGGCCATGTGCACCACTCGGGTTTTGGCCCTTCCTGATTTCACAAAGACCTTTGTGTTGGAATGTGATGCCTCAGGGAAAGGAATCAACGTTGTCCTTATGCAAGAGGGTTGACCTTTGGCCTTCACCAGCAAGCAACTGTCTGAAAGGAATCTGGGCAAACCCATTTATGAAAAGGAAATGTTGGCTATTCTGCATGTCATTGATCTGTGGCACCCTTATCTCTTGGGGCAACACTTCCAAATTAAGCCCGACCATCAAAGCCTTGAGTACTTTCTGGAACAACGCATTTCCTCCCCAGAGAAAAAAAAATGGGTGACTAAGCTCTTTGGATATGATTATGAGATCATTTACAAGAAGGGAAAAGATAATGTAGTGGTGGATGCACTGTCCCGAAAATATGAAGAAGAAGGATCCATTTTTTCTCTTTCCTTCATTGTACCTGATTGGCTCCAAGTTGTGCGCCAAGAATGGTTTCAAGATCCCAAAAGTTTTCATCTGATATAGCAACTGTAGACCAAGGCTCTGGCTCCCCCAGGGTACTCTTGGCTCCAGGATGAGCTTTGATACAAAGGTCATTTGTATTTAAGTAAACAATCAAAGCTTAAATCCATGATACTTTCTGAGCTTCATGCTACACCCACAACGGGGCACTCAGGATTCACCAAAACATATGACAGGGTCAAACATTTTTTTTTTTGGGATGGTATGAAACAAGACATCCATAATTTTTTCACTGAATGTGAGGTGTGTCAATGCAACAAGGGAGAAACAGCCAAATCTCCAGGCACACTACAACCACTTCTGATTCCACCTGCTATTTGGAAGGATATCTCTATGGAATTTATTACCAGCTTACCCAAATCGAGGAATAAATCAGTCATAATGGTGGTTGTGGATCGCCTTTCCAAGTATGCTCATTTCTGTGCTCTTTAACACCCATTTACTGCATCCACGGTGGCTCAAATTTTCATGGACTAGGTCTTCAAGCTTCATGGCATGCTACACTCTATTGTTTCTGATCGTGACCCAACTTTCACAAGCAATTTTTGGAAAGAACTGTTTAAGCTACAGGGTACCCAATTGCATCTCAGCACATCTTATCATCCCCAGACTGATGGTCAAACGAAAGTTGTCAACAAGTGTTTGGAAACATATCTGAGGTGTTTTGCCTCTGAAAAACAACATCAGTGGGATCAATGGTTACCCCTAGCCAAATGGTGGTACAACACTTCCTACCATACAGCTACTCGCATGACTCCTTTTGAAGCAGTATATGGACATAAGCCACATTTAGTTCTCTCATACTTACCGGGTACTTCGAAGGTCTAGGTGGTTGAAAAAACACTTATGGTTTGAGAGGATATTATTCGTACCCTTAAAGAGAACTTGGTCATGGCACAGAATCGCATGAAGCAATAAGCAGATCAAGGTCACTCTGAACATCAATTTGTAGAAGGGGATTAGGTTTTTCTGCGACTTCAACCATACAAGAAAAATTCCCTCAAGGTCGATCATTGTCAAAAGCTAGCACCCAAATTTTATGGTCCTTATTTAGTTCTCAAGCGTGTGGGACAAGTTGCATATCAGTTAGCTCTGCCCAATCAGTCGAAGATACATCTTGATTTTCATGTTTCATGCTTAAAGAAGGTGATTGGAACTAGGTTCCAAATTCAGACCAACCTTCCAGAGTTAGTTGAAGAAGGATCCATTTGGCTACAGCCAGAAGCAGTTTTGGACCAGCGCGAGTGCCGCCTGCATCATAGAACCATCAAGGAAGTGTTAGTCCAGTGGAAAGATACGACTCCAGCAGATGCCACTTGGGAACCAACTACCATTCTGCAATAGTTTCCACATCTCAAGCCTTGAGGACAAGGTTGTTTTTAAGGGGGCAGACATGTTAGGGTCCTAACCCGCACATAGGTAGATCAATATATTCATATGTAATAAAGGTCAATATTAATAAGGCCTTTCAATAAAATAGAATAAGGCGGATGTAAGAAGACCTAATAGAAGCGTCTGCTTCTAGAAGGATCTTCCTCTAGATGCTTCTCTTAATAGACATATTTAGTATAAATAAGGGTTGAGGGTATGAAAACCCTAGCTTGGAGATTATTGTAACAGAGCACTGCTCGATTGGAGGTTGCCCCCTCAAAGAGGCCCATGAACATTGCTTTCTGAATCAAAGTGTTATTTTTGTTGTTGTTCTTATATCATTACTGTGTTATTGTAGAGATTATGTTGGTTATATTACTGTTATTCTTCCATTTCTAGTATTTTATTTTTTTTCTGCATATTTATTATATCTAGTATCTTGCAACACATGTAGACACTCCTCTCTTTGACATGACTCTTTTTGTCATCAATTCAAGGAGAACTTATGTTACTGATTCTTCAACTGTGGTGAGCTCGTTGGACATACACGCTCGGGATTAAAATTATCAAGGTCACAATGGACTTAGATACTACACTGGAATAATAGCAAGGGCACAATGATCACTGTATGCAATTCGTTCAATCTGCGGGCTTCAAATTATCAGTTAGAAAAAGTGTTCTCTGTGCATGGTGTGACGGGATAAGTAGGCAACTCAACAATGGTTCATGTGCAACGGTTATGAGCCCCTATTAACTCTTGTTCAATCCATTATGGTGCGACCCAATGGTCTAATGACGAACCTTTATTTCTTTTCTTCCCGTTTGAAGTAGGAGTCGAACAGATATATCGGCCCCAATGGATATATTTCTTCACCATGGCGAAGTGTCATTTGTCGTTATTCTGATATCCTGATGAAGCTCCAATTCTGCAAATTTTCTTTCTGCAAATTTCCCTCTGAAATCCTCTGTAACTTTTCAATATTAGCCCTCTTCTTACTTAGCTTTCTAGTCTTCTTTCCAATGAGCTTCGTCTCGGTAGTCTCTTTTCCATTTTGATTCTTATCGTATTTTAACATAGTCACTATGCACTGTTGAGATTCTTTCCTAGGATTCAGGGGTAATATCTCTTATTTATCTGGAGTAATTAATTCAGTCTTCTGTGGGTCTCCTAATGTTCTTGCAGCTTCGACATCAATGTTTCTAGTGACAACTAGCTTCGATCTGTTCTCCTATTCTTCAATCAATTGTGTGATCCTTCTAGCCATGAAATCTTTTAAATCTTGTTTCTTCTACTCCGAGGCTTCTTCTTCTTCCTTTTGTCTAGCTTGAGCTCTGTCAATCCAAGGCTTCCCTAGTAACATGGTAAGTGGGGCGTTGTCTTCAATAAATTTAATAATCTCAAAATCTTCTTCTGTCGAAGTTTCATTAACGATCATAGGTATCTAAGTAAGCCTTCCACACAGGTTTACCAATTTTCCTTTGAATAACCCTATTCCTCCTAATGAAAGAATCATATAAGGCCTCCCTATATCTTCCCAAGTTATCTCTGGCATAATATTCACCTATGTTTCCTCATCCAAAACACAGTCAATGTCAAAGTCGCCTATTCTTGCTTCGGTGCATTCCTTTGCTTTGAAGATCTCTGATAATCTAGCATGTCGGTGGTTATTCAGGGTTTCTTTCATATGTAGCAATGTTTTATTTGATTTTTCTAGGGGTTATGCTATAGCCTCTAGATCTGCCTTCAAGTTTTCTTGATTCAGATTCATTCCTTCAAGCTTAGCGATCATTCTAGGGCAATCCAACACTTCATGGTCTAGAGCCTTACAACAAAGACAACTAGGTCTTCTTCCAGGGAATTGCTTAGCCAGATGCCCCGATATTCTGCAACTGTAATAGAGGGTTAATCCTCTCTTTCTTTTAAATGATCCCCAGCCTCTTCTGTACTGCACGCTAGGATCGTATGAGCTAACCTGCAACAAATTATTTCTTGGATCCTGCATCCATTTGTTAGTCCAAGCATCTTTTCTATGCATAGGTATAACATATCTTTCATTATTCTTATCAGATCTATTCATATCAAACCTTATTTCATCTATTATTTCCCTATTTTTTAATCTAGGATAGAATCTATCAATCATACCTATATCCATACTCTAGAAACGAAAAATTCCACTTATCTTACTTTTACAGAGCAAAAAGTTTTCATATCTAAAACTTTTTAACTATTCTTAACTTTATCAGAGCACAAATCTTACAGATCTTACCTCTGTTCTTCAGATCAAACTTATTTTCTTCATATCTAACCTTCCTCTTGGCACAAAGCTTCACAGGTCAAGTAAAATGCTGTGCACTAGGGCAATAGATCTACGCACAGAGCTTCCATACTTTTATATAGAATCTTTGCACAAATTTTCTTCTTCCTTAGTTCCCAACAATCACAATTTCATGTCCCGACAACATAACCATTTGTTGGCCCAGGGGCAGACCCAGGGTTCAACGCTACAACAACGCACCAACAAAACCCTAACTACCTACCCTTTCGCAAACACCTGCGAAGCAGATGAAGTCTCACCCGAGGTAGAGGCATGGGTGGTTGCAAGACTCAAGTGTCTGCAACCTTAGCTGGGACACAGATCTGTGATTATAACACTTTAATAAGTACTTATCACCTTTAGTTCATGAATATACAATTGTTATCTACTTTGTTGATAAAATAGAGCCTCGCAGTATTCACATTAACCTAATGTATCCAAGCACTTATCATAGGTAAATAGATCAGATTAATCACTACGCACAACCATGTAGGTCAGAACTAGCATTCCCACATATAATAAGCAGAAATCAAGTATATCTATCCAACTACATCAAAGCACTTAGAAAAACAAGACATAAACTCATTAAGACAAACACAAAGCATCATAACATGGGATTTACATGGTTCACCCCTCTCATGGTTCTACGTCCACCAACTCTTCTTCTTTATAGTCTTCAGTCAATCGGTTACAAGCATAGAGCCTCAAAACCCTTGCTCTGCACAGGACAAAAGATCTACGCAGCTCGCTATATCCCTCTTCCTTTTGTTACAGCACTAAGCCTCCTATCATATCACACAGGGACTTGCACTCAGCTCTACAAGTCTTACATAGAATGCACAAAGCCTTGATCACATAGATCCAACTCTTGGCACTTAGCCTAAATCACATAGATATATCATCCACTACTTCTCTATATGGACTAGACATCTATATATACATACAAAATATGCCTAAACATGGGTAAACCCATGGGCCAACATCCCCTTCCCATTACATATTCCCAAAAACCCAAAAAGGGGGCCAATATCTCATGATATCTGCTTCGTCTTGCACTCCTCATAGGTCATCATGACCAAGAAATTCCCAAAAATTGGTCAAGGGCCAACAGGGTCATGTAAAATAGGGTCATTCATGAGTTTACTTAAATCAGGAATGTTGAGAGACACCAAATATGGCATGGGGGGTGGAGGTGGAGGATTAGTTCCGGCCATGGTGTGAGAAAGTAGTGGACCTGACCCTTGAGGGGGATTTGGTGGGGTTATACTTCTCCCTTGAGAAGAAGTTTTCTCCCTGCCTCCTTGTGAAGGGGAGCTAATGGATGTATGGCCTTGGGAATTGGACCCAAGTAAAGTGGAACCAAGAAAAGATGATCCCAAAATGGTGGCACTCACGGGGGTGTGAGATAGTTGATATGGTGAGTCGACAAGACTAGGATCTCCTCCTAGAATAGGAGGGAGATTTTGCAAGCGTCTGGAACAACAGGGATTCTATGGGTTCCCTATGATGTCCAACTAGCAAAGTGAATGTGTGAAAATGGTTATGAGAGAAATAAATGGACAAGAGACTTGTATAATTTGGACCTTCACAATATAACTCACAATTGCATGTAATCAAATGAGCATCATACATAAATCAACTATAAATAAGCATACATGTGGGTAGGTATATTTTTTCCACATGGGAGAACAAATAAAACAAATGCCCGTGTCCTAAAAGACGTATCTTCCTTCCTCTCAAATAGCACTAGACCTTCCAAGAGCACTCAATAGTGGGGTCTGAAGCCACTGGAAGAGGAACTAGTGAAGGATGAAATAATTAGTTATAATGACGGGTAGAGGGTGCATATTCCGAAAGAGTTGGCGATGTTTCCCAATAGCCACACAAAATCCGATCAAGATGCAATTGAAGCCCACAATTTCCACCTAGATAGATGTCCTAAATTTGGCCACTAGGTACCTCGGTCAAAGTGTGGCATTTAGATTTTTGGCCTCAGAAATGAGCCATGGGCTAGATCCCTTCCAAGAGTTGGGTGACTCAAGGGGGGATGCACAGAACAACCAGACCTCGGCCTTCGACCCTTCATGGGTATCTCCCTGCCTTATGGTGTAGGAACACTTGACTTGGAGGATTTTAAAGTTTCCTATTTGTCAACTTCTAATGTTTGAGAATGTGAGAACCAGATAACAGGGGGTTATTTGGATGCCTACCCCCGAGATCCTACCTAGACTAAAAAAATTCTTTCGGCACCTCCTGTGGAGGAAAACTTAGTGAGTTTTTAGAAAAAATTTAGATGTGGTGGGCTCATAGATTGGGGGTGTGAACCAATCTCATTTGAATTAAGTGGGTGTGGATACTTTCTTCAAGAAATAGTGGGACGTTTCAGAATTCCTTTGGAGAAAACCTACTTCAACCTCCACAATTCAAGATGGAAATTATGTGAGTGAGGAGTGACTTTGTGTGTGAGAAAGTCATAAAATGTGCCAATTTTTAATAAGTTAGGTGTGAATTTTCAACATGTGGACTTCCTGTGGTCCTTACAAATATTTGTTACCTATCTTACTAAGTGTCATTGGTACATCCTTGCGGAATTTTAAAATCCCTAAAGAAATAGCATGTGGACATATGGGTCGTTACCAATCCTTTAATCTCCCTAATGTTGTTTACACTAATAAAGCTTGAAAAAACTATCCTATATTGCAAGCATGTGGGCATGTATGGACCCGTTACTTTGATTTTTAAACTCTTCTAGTGATGTAAACTAAGAAAGAAATTTCAAGAAATTATCCTAAGTTTGCAACATGTGGGAATGTATGGGCCCTTACAAATTTAAGATGATTTCAAAAAGAAACTAAGAGGATCCCTAGGGGGGCTTTGTCCTCTCCTAAATATTTTGTTAAGAGAGATGAAATGTCCCCTTAACCACTTTTGTCATTCTTAAGATCGCTATATGGTGTGAGAGAAGAGCATACTCAATGATTAAATTTGATTTCCAGTCCCAATGAAAGTGTTCTTATATGTGATAGAAAATAATCTCAACTTAACTTTTACAACCTAAACAAGCCATCCATGTGGCACCAAAGAAAAAGAGGAGAAAATATGTTTTTTTTTACCCCCTAAGTGCCTATGTTTAGCTAACCTTTAATATGGGAAAGGAGTCTAATTTGAGTGCATTTACAAATTGCATGAAAGCAAGATTTTGAAGGCTAGGGGCCTTCAAATCATCACAAAAACTCTTACAATTTTGAAACTCTGGAAATGTGCACAGGTTACAGTTCATATAGAGGCGCAGTGGGCACACAGTACACAGAGAAAAAAATTTGTTTGGGCACACAATGCGCAGAGAACAGAATCCTTATGAGTGTGCATCTATGGGATGAAATACCCGCACATGTTCTGACACGCGTCGGGGGGGGGGGGATTTTGAGTGAAATTCTCCTCCTCCAGCTCAAAACTTGACTCTTGAAAAGTAAGGCTAGGCCAGGTTTGGTACCTGCAAGGAAAATGGATCAAAACTAAGTTCTCTCAAAGCCCAAATAGGGTGCAAATTGATACCTATCCCCAATATGGTCGCCAATTTGTTGTGTTTGTTTCGTCACTTGGGTGAGAAAAACAGGGGCACTTGCATGTCTAGTTGGGCCTGCTAGACAAGACAGAGGTTAGTGCATGATTTAAACAATCCAAGCACATGAAATAAACAATTAAACAAACTAAAAACAACTAAGGAAATAAAACTAGAATGCATAAGAAACTTTGAACCAAAAACAATCAACCAATGACCAAGATTATGCCACCAATGGATAACTATATTAGTTGGAAAAACACTGTAGAGAAATGAGGACTTATGAGTCACCTCTTTCTCCTTGGGAGGGCTCTTAAGTTCCCTCATGGAGATATCTTCTTACAATGGTAGACAAGAAAGAAAATGATGAAGAAATCAATGCATATTCCCTCAAGAGGTGAGTGGAATGACCTATTGGAATGTTGCTAGAATGATCCAAGAAGAAAAGAGGATTCTCAAGGGAGGATTGAGGCAGCATAACAATACTATGAAAATATTAATTTCTTAGTGCACCCAAGGCATCCATTTATAGCATGTCTTCAAGGAAATATTCAATTGGTTCTTAGTGTGAACAAGGGTCCCTTTAGGGCACCCTTTGGTCCTTGAGTAGCTCCCCATTCGGATTCATCTTAGATCTAAGGGTCAAATCAAGTTGGGAGTTGGTCCATAAGTGGTTGAGGGGTGGAAAAGAACCATAAATGCGCCATTCATAGGAGTGCACAACTTTTCTTGTACACATTCGTGCATATGGTGCATTGTGCACTCTACGGGCTTATTTGGCCCACGCACTTTGCATGCACTTCCTTTAGTGAATTAGCGCATGTCAATTTTTTCCCAATTGTATAGTTTTTTCCTCTTGGAAATGCATTTTTGTGTTGTAGGTGAACTAATAGTTGTTTGACATTGTTGTATTTCTGTAATCATTTGTGTGCAATGTTGCGGACGAAATTTTAGTGATAACACCCGTGCAATTGGGAAGAAAAACTATGTGTGTCGAATTTGAAGAGGTTGATGCACCTATCGAATACAAACTTTTGTTAGGAAGGAGTTGGAATTATGCGATGCATGTAGTGGTTGCTACAGTTTTTTGGGTCTTGTGTTTTCTGCACGAGGGTCGGATTGTGACCATTGAACAGTTGTCCTTTTCTCGGCCTGACCCTTCATCAGGGACTTCCATGGTACCAATGGTTGATAATCCACATCCCGCCACTATCAAATTGGGTGTTGGTTTGTGTCCTTCACTGATGGGAACTTTCAATTACCCGCCACCTTCTGGCGATGTCAAGCTTATATCGGTTGTCCTCAACCAACCTGGGGCTATAATATTTCAAGTGTCGTACGACTTACTTTCATGATCAACTTCTATGGAAGGGACAGAGCATCCTAGAATGGCCATGCCCTTGTCCACCACTAAGGTTGCATACAACATTGTCCAACAAAATTAGGCCAGCCTCCATCTAACTCCCCCACAGGAGTTAGATCTAGTCTTCGAGCCTATTTGGGCTCAAGGTTCTCTTGCCACTACATATCCTTTAGACCTGGTCTTTCCCTCTGATGAGGTAATTCTTGAAGCATTGACCAGTCCAGACAGACCCTTGGATGATCTTCATCATATATCTTACTTATTTCCCGAGTTAAGGAGAATAGAGGTGGGAGAATTTGTTTCGATCGTGAATGGAGATAGGTCTTGTCCTATTAATCCTCTGGATACACATGCAGTTTGTGCCGAGGGTAATATGATGAGTATAGATGAAATGATTCCCATATATATATCTAGAACCCCTGTTGTTGTGGAGAATGTTTTCGTTGGAGTGGACTGCTCCCCTGAAGACATTCGAATTTATACAGAGTTGTTTAAGGAATTTGAAAAAGTTTTTTCTTGGTCTTACAATGAAATACCAGGCATAGACCCAAGAATTGTCGAGCATGACGTAACTAATTATCCTAATGCCAAACCGGTCTGACAAAAGATTCATCCAGTGAATCCTTGAAAAGAGTCAACAATTAAGGCTGAAGTAGAGAAACTGCTTAAATATGGTTTTATCTACCTCATGCAGTTGACAGAATGGGTGTCAAACCTAGTTCTGGTTAACAAGAAACAGGGTATGATTCCCATGTGCATGGACTTCCATGATTTGAAAAAGGCCTGTCTAAAAGATAATTTTCCCACCTCGTTCATCGACCAGATTGTCGATGAGTGCACTGGATGTGAGGTCTTTTCATTCATGGATGGTTTCTCGGGATATAAACAAATTCAAATCAAACCCGAAGACCATCATAAAACAACTTTTATTTGTCCTTGGGGCACGTTCGCTTATCGTAAGATGCCTTTTGGCCTGAAGAATTTTGGAGCCACTTTTCAGCAGGCCATGTCGTTTGATTTTCATGACCTTAGACATATAGTCGAGGAATATCTTGATGATCTAGCATCACGCTCTCACAAGGGATCTGATCATCCCACTCACCTTCAAATAATCTTTGAATGATATCGCTACTATCAGATTCACTTGAATCCTAACAAATGCAGTTTATGTGTGACGTCAAGTCATCTCTTAGGTTTTATTGTTTTAACAACAAGGATCATGGTCGATCCTCTCAAGGTTGAGGCGACAGTTCAATTGCCTCCCCCATGCACAATACCCAAGATTAAGAGCTTACAGGGGAAAGCAAACTTTCTTTGGTGTTTTGTCGCAAATTATGTCGAGATCACTAAAGGTTTTATGCGTATCTTGAAAAAGGGAGTCCCATTCTATTGGGATGAAGCCACTCAATGCTCTTTTGAAGCATTTAAACGCACCCTTACGTCTTCCCCTATGCTCCAGCCTCTTGATTATAACAAATATTTCTTGTTGTATATGGTTTTTGTGGAGTCGACCATCGACATGGTCTTGGTTCAAGAGGAAGATCTACTCGAGGAGCATGTTATTTATTACCTTATCCGAGGCTTGGTTGGGCTAGAACTCAACTATTCTCATGTTGAGAAGCTTTCTTTGGCAGCTGTTCATGCTATCCAATGGTTATGTCATTACATTTTGCTTCGCAAGACCACTGTCATTGTCATTGTGAACCCTTTTCAATATGTGTTGACACAACAAGTTATTGGTGGAAATATCAATAGATGGATTTTAATCCTCCATGAAATCCAAAAAGTCGTTGGTCTTTGTTGATCGAAACTTTTGGTCGAGTCTAGTGATATCATGCCTGAAGAATTTCCTATTAAAGGATATCTTTTTCTAATCACCTTCGAACCCCTAGTATGGAGATATACTAGTATATCTCCAGACTTTCAAGTGCCTCGCTTCTTCTTCCCGCGATGAGCATCGACGAATTCGCCATCAGGAATAAAATTATCTCATACTCGATGACACTTTGTATCATTGAGGTGTAGATTTCATTCTTCACCAATGCCTTATCCATGAAGAAGCAGAGCTCGTTTTGAATGACTGTCACACTGGAGAATGTGGTGTTCATTTTTCTAGGTTGGAAACATCCCAAAATATTCTATGTGTTGGTTACTTCTGGCCCTCGTTAATCAAGGATTGTGTTGAGGTGGTCAAGAAGTGTCACCTGTGTCATATCTTATCTCGGGAGATGCAGGCACATCCTTCTCCCATGTTTCCTATCATTGTTGTTGGTCCTTTCACCAAGTGGGGGATTGAATTCACTAAATGTCACCCAGATTCAACCAGGGGTCATCGCTACATCATCGTAGTGGTAGACTACTTCACGAAGTGGGTCGAGGCTATGCCAACATTTAACAATGATGGAGAAACAATGAATCTTTTCATTTTTAACCATATAGTAGCAAGGTCCAGCATCCCAAAGGAGATTGTCACTCACCTTGGCAATGTTGGCACACGGGAATACCTAGGGTTCAATGCTTCAACAATGCACCAACAAAACCCTAACTATTGGCCCTTTCGGCAACACCTGCGAAGCAGGAAAAGTCTCACCTGAGGTAGAAGCAGGGGGGGTTATAGGACGCAAGTGTTTGTAACCAAGATGGGACATAGATCTATGATAACAAAACTTCGTAGAATATTCTAGCAACACTTAGAAGGTGATATGATTAGTTTATTAGCTTTAATAACATCGCAGTACATACCCTAATAGAGACGGCGCAGTAAAAATGAAGGTTAAGAACTTCAACCATTTAGCACATAGCATTACGTTAGATCTAGAATTCATTCACATTTAAGACAGATAAGCACTAAGCAACAATAGATCTATCTATCATACATAATAATCAAAGCACTGAGCATATTTATAACATAAAAAATACAACACAAAGCCAACCAAAGACACAAGATATACGTGCTTCACCCCAGTGTGGGGCTATGTCCACCAACTACTTCGTATTCTTTGTTATTCTTTGATCTCTTACATTCAATGGCTCTTGTGCACTAAGCCATGGAGTTGAGCTTTGCATAGGACAAGAGATCTGTGCACTGAGCATCAAATCCTCTTTCCAACTAGGTCAAGGCATCGAGCCAACTCTCTTATTAAGCACAAAACCTTACACATAAATGTTCCCTTGTACAAAGGTGTTCAAGCTACTTGCACTTAGCTCCACAAGCTATTGACTACTTTCTACAATACATTCTTACTTATTTATACTTTTACAATAAGGCCTAATCATGGGTAAACCCCATGGGCCGACATACCATAACCCATTACAAAACCCTGGAGAACCCCTTATTGGGTCCACATAGCCCCCAAAATAAGTGAGATCCACGATCTCAGCTCCACCTGGGCGCTCCATCTTTGACCAGCCTGGCGAAGTCCAAAATTGGTCCAAACCCAACCAAGGTTTCCTCAAAACTTGGTCGAGGGTCAACAGGCAATCACTTCCAAAATAAAATGATGATCGAGTTAACATCAAAGCTTGGGTTGAGGCAAGAACATTCGTCACCTTATTACCCACAAGTGAATAGCTGGGTGGAAGTTGTGAATAAGTATATTTTGGCATAGGGGCAGACCTAGGGTTCAACGCTTAACAATGCACCAACAAACCCCTGAATATCGACCCTTTCGGCGACACCTACGAAGAAGGAAAAATCCCAACCAAGGTAGAAGCAGGGGGGGTTACCGGACGTAGGTGTCTGTAACTAAGTAGGGACACAGATCTGTGATAACAACACTTCAAAGAGTATTATATTTAACACTTTGACTATGACATGCATTAGTTTCCTAATCTTAGTAACATCATAGAACATACCCAAAGATAGATCAGCGCGATAACAATAAATGATTATATACCCTGATCACTTAGCACTGAGTTAGATCTAACATTCATTTAACCTTAACACAAGTAAAGTACTAAGAAGCAACAGATCTATCTATCATGCATAATAATCAAATCATCGAGTAGGTTCATAACATAAACAACACAACACAAAGAAAATCAAAGACACAAGATATACGTGGTTCACCCCAGTGTGGGGCTACGTCCACCAACCACTTTTCATTATTTATTATTCATTTGAATCTTACATTCATTCACTCCTGTGCACTAAGCCACAGAGTCATGCTTCGCATTAGATAGGGGATCTGTGCACTAAGCACCAGATCCTCCTTCCAAAACTAGGTCAAGGCACATAGCCAATCCTCTATCAAGCACAAAGCCTTACTCACTCACATTCCCTTCCACAAAGATAATCACATTACTTACACTTAGCTCTCCACCCTTCTCTAAAATCTTCTACTTCTACAATACATTCTTACTTATTTATACTTTTACAATCCCTTACAATAAGGCCTAATCATGGGTAAACCTCGTGGGTTGACATCCCATAAACCCATTACAAAACCCCTAGATAATCCCTTATTGGGTTCATATAGCCTGCAAAATAAGTGATATCCATGATCTCAGCTCCGCCTGGGCACTCCTTCTTCGAACAATGTGTCAAATTTTAAAAGTGGTCCAAACCTGACCAAGGTTTCCTCAAAACTTGGTCGAGGGCCAACATGACCCCAACACTCACCTATGACTCATCCCGATTCACTCAGGTCTGTTCAATTCTACTTCGAAGGCATCGAGCTTAAATCAAGATGCCTTCACTTGCTTCTTCGCTTGAGCCTCCTTCTCAATGATCTCCTGGATCGTCTTCCCTATAACAGGTTGTTCTAGGCGTTGTTCTATTGTTGCAACCACTTGGTCCAATTGTGAGCCTTGTCCATCAATCTCTTCGAACACCTTGCAGGCTTCATCCTGCACAGGTTGCAACTTCTGCGTGACTTCCATTACCTTTCCATGGAGGGAAGTGATCTTTTGTTGTACTGGACATTTCTCCTAGGATCTTTTCATTCTTTCAACTATGGTGAGTAGCTTCATCTATGCCTGCACAAAAAATGGTTGTTCTTGTGCCTCATGTAGCTGTGCTTCCATCTTTCTTAGCTCTAGATCATTGGCGAGGAATTCATATGTATGTGCTCTTCTATCAGTCATATTTTTTCACTCCGAGGCAAGGGCTCTTATTCTTACTATTGTGTTCTTACCAGTTTCCTCCCTCTGGTCATGCACCTCCTATGGGGTGCTCGACACTACTTGAGCCTCCAATTCTGTTATCCTGGTGTTAACTCCCAAAATAGCACCATCATTTTGGTTGGGTTTTACGGTGGATAGCATGGCTATTGATAGTTTCCTCAACTCATTGTTAAGTCTTTTAGCTGCAAAATTTTAGATTTTGGTTTGACTTAAAAATAATTTGGAT
>ML812763.1:425592-445332 GCA_009831015.1 Picea engelmannii
ATAGTTGTTTATGCTTGGTTTCGATGCTGGTTTCCGGTTTCCGGCAGCATTTTGACTGATACAGAATCTCGACTATGTACATTTTGATACAATTTTTGATAATATAGTATAGCAGGCTCTCCCCTTTTTTATTTAAAAAAAAAAAGTTAAGAAATCCAATTAAATACAGAGCAACTGAGAATTCTAAGTTTAATCTTCAGTGGAAAACATAAAAAACTATACCAAGCTAGAGACAAAGGGTACATTAAAACCATTTATGTTCTTAATCTTCTCAGAATAATTCAGAGAAATAAATTAATTATCATAACAAAAAAACAAATTTACAAAGAGGGATGCACATCACCAGCGAAATTAGTCACAAGAATACTGTAGCATAGCACTGTATTATTGAATTGATGAAAATACAGAAAGCTCAGTAAGTTGTTTTAAAAAAACTAAATCATGGTCCCTTCACTGATGAACCTCTTAAAATTTGACTCATTAAAATATATAAAAAATAATCTCCCCAAGATCAGGAGGTCGAATTCAACCGCCTCGGCCAAAAATAGCAACAAATCCCCAAAAATCTGGAACTAAAAATTTCGTCGAATTTGCTAAAAATAGGGGTACGCTCGGACATTTGTTTTTCCTCATCAGTGAAACATGTGAAGAATATGGAGGAGGTTATTTTATATGAGCATGTTATAGACAAAAACTTCATTTGGTTTTTCCAAATTCTCCTCCAGCTCGCTGAAACATCTCCCATAAAATTAGGATTGAAATAGGAAAAACCAGAAATATGAAAAATGAGGCTGAAATATAGCTTCTATTATCCAAAATGGTGGCACCTGTGAAAAACCTGAGAGATTTTTTTTTTCTTCATCCAGTTACGGAGAAACCCCTCTCTCCATTTTTCAAAATTCATTTTTTTTCCCAGAATCTGCCTCGGAAAAAGACTGGTCGAACTGGTAAAAAACGGGCGGTTTTGAGAAAATGGGGGAGGGCGATTTTGGAGAGGTAAGTGGTATATTAGACCCCCCTGAGGTGGTAAGTGGTATTGAGAGAGGGGGTCTGATTTCACCAGGAGGTGACAAGTGTCCCTCCCAATACCACTTATCGAACCCCCCTTGAGGTGATGTGACGTGAGGGAGGGCGGTTCCGATATGCATGGGAAGTGTAATGGGGGAAAACTTNATTGTGTTTTATTTGTTTACGTTTTGTTTATTTTTATTTAATATATGTTTTGTTTTTTATATTATATGTTTTATTACGTTTTATTCTATTATTTGTTTTTATTTGTGTTTTAATTTAATGTTTTATATATGTTTTTTATATTTCTTATTATATGTTTTATAATTTTTGTTTTAATTATTTTTATACTTTGTTTTATATATTTTAATATTGTTTTATTTTTAATGTTTAATTAATAAAACACTAACCTAATCACTAACCAACTAAATTAATTATTAATTAATTAATTTCTAACAGGACTTAACCCAGCTTATTTGTCTAATTACACCAACTTTATTAACCTATTTACTAATTAAAATATTATTAATTAATCTAATCTTTTATTTATTATCAATTACCTTATTAAACTAACCAATATTTTATCATCCTAAGTTTGTTTATGCAGGGATGAGTGGCGGGTGAGATGTAGTCAACGGGACAAATGGGCAAGGGAGTGAGGGCACAGAGGTGGATGAAGGATGCATTAGGGTGGTGAAGGATCAGGCAAAAAAGATGGAGGGGAAAATGGAACCAACCGAGATAGAAGTCTTCATCACTGGAGCAATGCCAAATCAGCAGCCGAAGAATCGAGTTACCTATAATTATAGGGCCCCAACAGACTGCACTAACTGTTGAATTCAAGAAACCTAAGTCAAATTCATAGTGCATTACAGAACTAAAAGAAATCAAGTAGAAAAAGGTTGAACTTGTGTGGGAGTTTGATTAGAGATTTAAGACCTTGACAGTCCATTTGATTTTTTAGATCCCAGATGAGAAGAACAAGGAATGGTTCATTGTTGCCTTCTTACCACACATCAGAGTTCCTCTGATGCAACTGAATATTGCTTTGCAGGCTGAGGCACTAGATATCACCATGAAGTTAGAATCGGCCCCTATGGGAGAATCCACCTCAAGCATGAGTCAAATATTGAGTCAGCTAACTAGTTTATCTCTACAAGTCGAAGATATGAAGAAAGAAAAGGGAAAAGATAAAAGAGAAGAAATCTAGTGTATCAGATGAAAATCAGAAGGCCGTGACAAGGAACACTGTCCCTTATTTCATGAATACTTGGCCTCTGGAGCTCTGAGCCCTTTGAAGCAAGTTACCCTACCCTGGTGCGAGGTATGTAGAAATCGACATCGCCCTGGTGAATGTTACTATCTGCAAAAATATGTCCAGACACCCACAAATCTGTATTGCAAATTATTTAAGTCAGTAGGACACGATGACATGGATTGTTGGGCTTACGATCTCATGCATGAAAGGTTGAGGGATATATACAAAATTCAAGGTGAAGTATAGCAAGAAGGAATCACTGCACAATATAATTCCCTTGGGAGAGGAAACTTCAACCCTCGTGGTGGATTTCGAGGAAGAGGAAGAGGCGGAGGTATGGGTCAAGGTAAAGGATAGATCATTTGTTATAACTGTGCACAGCCAGGACACTTGGAAAGGGACTGTTAGAAACCTTGTACCACTTGCAGCTACTAGAACCCATTTGAGCATGTTATCGAGGAATGTCCAGCATTGTTGGCTAAGCTTCAGGAGAAAAGAGGAGGAAACCAACAAATACAACTAATCAAAGTAGAACCTTGCAGAGTAGATCCCAGAGTCATTTTTATCACTAGAGGAGGTGTTGTTACAAGAGAATACAGAGTTATCGAAGGAAAGACTACAGAAGAATCGGGAATCAGGAAAGTTGCAGAGAAGACAAAAGAGTTTGACCCAAGGAAAGAGAAGCATATATTTGAGGAAGCAAGAAAGGAATTCATAAGAGATCAGACTTCTTCATCAAAGGTTTGACCAAAAGTAAGAGAATGTGGAATGCCTCTAGAATTTGACCAGTCTGCTTTTCCCGGAGATGGAAAAGAGGTGAGTAAACTTGCCAGTTTCTTGTATACATTTATTGAGTTGATTAAAGATGAAAAATACATACAAGAACTACAAAATTTGGTCATACAGTATGAGATAGGAAGGGTAGATCCTTTGTTGAATAAAGCAGTACATCAACTATCCAAGAAGAGAAGGAAAAATAAAGAACTACACCTTAATGCTCATATCGGAGAGTACGATATAGACTGTGTGGTCCTCGACTTAGGGTCAGAGGTCAATGTCATGACGAAGAAGACCTGGGAACTGATGGGAAAAACTAAGTTGATATATTCCCCTATCAGGCTTAGGATGGCTAATCAGCAAGTTGTAAGCCCCTTTGGTAGACTAGAGAGTGTCCCTGTGGACATCGACAAAGTAAGGACATTTTCATACTTCGAGGTGATTGAGATAGTTGATGATAGTTGTCCTTACCCTGTGTTGTTAGGAATTGATTAGGCTTTCAATAATTCCATTGTGGTTGATTTAAAGAAAATAAGAATGAAGTTTGAAGGAGATGGCCTTAGGGTCATTGCACCTTTGGATCTCGAGAAAGGTCAGAGATACACAAAACCCATTAGAAAGGAAGATTGTGCATATGAACTAGAAAACACATACAAATTAACAGCCAGACAATAGGATTACATTAATCCTACATTAGATGGGAATTTGAGTTGGCGAAGTGACAGCACATGCTCATCAGATTCAGAAGAAGCACTGGAGAACTGGAAGAACAAAATGTATGAAGTATCTACAAGGAGATGTGCTAGATTAACCAGAGAATTTTGTTGGATCAGCACAACAGTAAGTAACTTGCCCACTTTTGATGGTCTAAATCACGTATAAGCATTCTTCGTGAATTTTGAAGAAATTGTACCAACATAACAAAGATTGTTGGCAATGGATGAGGCCCTGAAATCAACTCCAGTGAGATGGTGGGGGACACACAAAAACAATATTACAGACTGGGTACAATGTCGCACTTTGATGATAGCTCAATTTTTAGAGCAAGTAGAAGGCTTCGAAGTTAGGTACACAGGTCGAAGTTGTCCGAAGGACCATGTGTGAAGTTGTGAGGAATCCTAGAGAAACATTCCTCAAGAACAGTGGGTACACAAATTCATTAACACACTGGACACAACTCCCATCAACTGGTATCTTCAAGTAGAACTATGCCTCATCACTACAGATTGGGAAGGTATGACCCATAACTTTGTAACTACCTTTTTTGTTTGAAAGCCAATATCCTACAGTAGATCAAGCATTACAGTGGCATGTTTCTTTCCCATAAAATCATAATATAGTGGCATGTTTATTTCCCATCAAATCATTCTCATTTTATTACATGACTCCTTGATCACATGTGTAAGTTTTCATTGAATATACTATTGTTCCTTTCACTTTGGTTGGTTTGTGTTTCATTGTAGAGCCAATATCACAAGAGCACCGAAGCGGAGCAGGGACAACAAAGATATAAGGAAGTGATATTCAAAGGTATGTCATTCATCTCTTGTTTGATAGTAAACTCAATTATTAAAGCTTGGGGAAAGTGTCATGTCTTTTCTTGTTTTTTTCTATATCCAAGTGGATCTAGGGAGATTAGTTTATGTTCGCATTCACCGATTTATCCAATTACAAAATTGGTGACTCCACTGGAGAAATAAGGCTTGTTTTGGTTTTTTGTTTTCCATTTACCTTTAACTTACCTCCTTTCTTTTTAAGCATATCTCTGATTCTATGGGGGATCCATCCAGACTCTCTGGATCTGAAATTTCTTTTAGACTCTTTTCCCTTTTTCCAATTTTCCTTTGTTTACAGGCATTTCTGCACTGTATCCCATATGCAGCCTGCGGAAACCTTAGATAGCTTCACCCTGACTGTTTATACCAGTGATAAATCTCTACACCCTACCCATATCTAGCCTGAATAAACATCAAATCATTGCATTGTACCTTACTGTTGGGTTGCGACGTCTTCTGTAGAATATTTTGGATTAGGTCATTTTGTCTTCTAAGACCCATTTTTTCTTTGATGACCCAGGAAGAACTTTTAGTGCCAGTACTTGACTGTTTTCTGAGTGTAAGACTTGTTGTTGATTGGTTTTCACAGATTGAAAACCCTTCTTCATAATTTTACAAGTTTTTACTTCTTTCTTTTTGTCAACAAGGACATAATCTCTGGATTTAAATCTGAGTGTTTGATTGATAAAAGTATTTGATTTGATTTAAGGTTTTGGATTGTTTTACATTTTTTGGATTGCTTGTTGATTGGAAAATTATTTTCGTTTTCATTGAGCGAAACACTTTCTTGCCATCTTCATTTTTATATTCATTGAAAGTTTGATTTGGGTATTTGTTGAGTGTATCTATTTTCTTTGATTACTTTTCCTTTCTTCATTATATCCCTGACTTGGTTTTGGAAAGGAATAATTAAAGTCATTTATTCTTCTTAAGTAATCATTCATAAGAAAAAAATTTGCTTTCAAATTTTTTTTTTACAAGAGAACAAATTGGGAAATTTCATTGCTTATGATTGTTTGAAATCGTGTTCATTCAAGGAAAAGAAATTACATTTCATAGATTTCGTGTTTTCGGAAAAATACTTTCTCCCTATTGTAATTAGAGTTCATCGAATTGAAAAATTCAGTCATTCATATCTTCTTGCATATTATTGGGTGAAGGTCTCATACAACATAAATTTCATCTCCATCTCCCTCTTGCATAAACAACAGCCTCTAAAATACTACGTAATTTTAAAAATTATTAGTAACTTTTATTTTCTAGAAACTCTTTCCACCAACATTAGTTAGGCTAGCGCTTTGGAATAGGTTGTGAGGCACACTCTCCAAAGAATAAAACACACTGTAGCATATTGTGACAGGGAGTGTTCAAATCCACTTGGAACATTTTGTCTTGGGAAGCCCTTCTCACACAAGGGTCAAACCTGAGGTCGCATTAAGGATGGCAGAGTTACTCACCCTTATTTGTTGGTCTTGGTGTAGATATTGTGCGTATTATGGGGGTCACTTGAAGGTATACCCACAATTATGAGTGGAATCCATTCGATTTAATTTTGGGCTAGATACCCTGCCCTTGTGTGTGGATCAGACTATCGACTATTTCCTAAGGCATCATTGTTGTTCTTGGTAACCTTAGTAGCCTATCTCTTTAGGTTCTTACACAAGGTGATTAGAGGGGCAAGTCTTCAAGGTACTTGGAATCAACGTTGGCCAGACTCACTCGGGCTCCTTGGAGGGTATACCCATGATTATCTGTCGGAGCTTGCACCAGGGCGTAAGTCTATTAAGCAGGTCATCGATGTAACTTTTCCACCCGCTCTATCCTAGCCCCTTATTGTCTTGACTTCGCAACGTCGGATTTCATCACCAACTAGTCACTTTGAAATAAGAAGGTTTGTTTTCTTGGTTTGATTTCTAGATTTTATTAGTGAGTGTTGTTTGTTTCCGTAGTTGGCCATAGATTTTTTCTCTAAAATATTTGGTTCGGCCAACGTCGAACCTCCACACCATTCACATAGGATGCAAGGACTACCCCCAGAAGATCCGAAATATTATCTCCCTTTTCCTCCTAATTCACTAGAGGGCTCTCCTGAGTGGAGAGCGGTCCAGGACACTATAACCTCACAAGTGGAAAGTTTTGACTCTTTAGAAAATTTCCAAATTATTTTTTATTCTCTAGAGGCTTTCTGAATTCCTCCTGGATACAAGAGATGTATTCTCTGGGTGAATTCATTAGGAGAACTTGTTGTTGACACTTCTGGCATACCGACCGGACCCCATACATGCACTGGATTCGATAATCTCCTTTGGTCTACTGACATATTTATAACCCCACCTCGCACAGTGTGGGACCTTTACAACAACTTGGGGGTAGGTCCTGATCCACCTGTCGTATCACAATTGTCTGAAACGTCTATTACCTACACGATACCTTTAGACCACTTTGTTGGTACAACTAACAATATCATTGTCATTCCAGACACACATTCATTTGGTCCTAGATCGATTTTTTCTCTCCAGATGGCCCATTCTACTATGGTCCCACACGTTATGACTATTCCTACCAGGAATGTGGTGGTTAACCAAGCTCCCATTAACACACCACTCTCGTCTAGAACTATCACATTGCTTCCTCCTGGGTATCACACTTTGAATCCATCCATCGTCGTCCCTACCCAGGTTCCATCTAGAGTTTCTAGAATTTTTGTCCCACCTGGGTACAATGTTGTTGTCGGTTTTGTTCCTACACCTTCCCATGTCCTCTCTAGAGGGTCTTATCCACCTTTTCTTGGGGTATCTGGCCCTAGTGAATCCAATCCAATTGGAAGAACCCATCATCCATTCACTTCTGGTTACCAGATTCCCATTGGAGGGAAATCTCACGTTGGGGGGAAACCTCCACTTGGAGGACAACCTCAGGTTGGGCTCTATAACCCATTATATGGATGGAACACATCGAGATCACTAGACCAACTTTGTAACTTTCTTGCCCAAAGAAATCCACAATAAACTGGGGGGAAATAGCCTCAAGTCACCTCTTTTGTACCCCCTCACTCTAGCCATATGTATCCCAGTTCTTTGAATCCTACTTGGGGTTCGAACGTTCACTCTAGTGTTCCTTTTCAAGGGAAAATCTCTAACCAACCCAACCCTATGGGCTATGTGCCTCCAAATCCTCCACGGTAGAATCTGCCAGGACTCTCCACTTACATGCATACTTCTTACGGTCCTATTGGTATACCGATGGGACTTCCTCCCCAAAGTCACCAGTATCCTCATGTGAATAGACAACTACCTTTTCTAGCCACTTTGGATTTACCCGACTTGTCTAGAATCTTGAATGATCCTATCTTACATTCTCCCCATTGGCCCGTCAAACCAGCCAAATTACCGTTCGACATTCCCAAGTTTGACAGTTGACTGGGAGAAGACCCAAACAATCATGTTATGACTTTCCACCTTTGGTGTTCATCCAACTCTTTGATGGATGATTCCATTCGGTTATGACTCTTTCAACGAACTCTCACTGGTTCGGCCGCAAAGTGGTACATAGAATTACCGTGAGGATTCTTAAATGACTTCAACACCCTCGCCATGGATTTTCTCACACATTACCAATTGCCAATCCACTACGATACAGGAACCAAGATTTTAAGTTCCTTTAAGCAATCCTTTGCCACTCACATTTTCGATCACATTCATGAGTGGAGACAGAGGAGACACTTGATCAAACTCGACCTTCTTGATCAATTATTGGTTGAATGGTTCACCAAATCATTCGTCAATAAAATCTCCCATGATATTTCCATGGGTGGAGTTGTCACTGAAGAGCAGGTGATTAGTCACTCTTAGTACACAAATGGGCACTCTTTACGAATTTCTCCCCGATGACCCTCGCCCTTCTACCACCACTAGCTCAACAACCCCAACAGCTTCTCATGTTTTTGATGGTGTGATTGGTTCCTTCCACACTGATGCAAAAGCCATGTTGGCCACTCACACTAATTCCAAATCTACTGGTTATAATTTCCAAGGTGCTCTGACTCCTACTCCTTAAACTGATAAAACTTCTGAGGTTAACTCTGTTCAATCCACCCCTGCCGAAAAAAATAAATCTAAAAAAGGAAAGGGTAGGAATAAGGAGGATAGAAATAATAATCTGTAATTCGAAAAACCCAAGACATAGTATTTTGATGATAAAGATAAGTGTAAACCTCGATATCCTTGCCATATCGGTGGTGATGATCACTACACGAAAGATTTTACAAGACGTGTTGAGGTCACTAAGTTCCTTCAAGGGACCGACAAGCCTCCCACACCTATTGTTTTGTCACAACCTTTCCCTTCTCAACAGTAGGCCTAATTGGTCATTCATGACCAACCCTCTCCTTCCACCACTTCATATGTCCTTATGTGTACTGGTAATTCTACCAATAATGACGTTGCAAGCACCACTCAGGCCAAAGATTATTCTCCTTCAAAGGAGAAATTTGACCATTTTCCACCTTCGTTGGTTCAACTTCCTCCCTCAAATTCACCTCCCAATGGTCCTCTTCATCTCAAATGACCGGGTCCCAATACAGTTCTTCGCCCTCCTCCAAAGGGCGTTGTTTGGAAGTTTTCCTTCAATCCTCACGTGTGTGTTGCTCAAAACTATAGCATTGTAGAAGACCTTGCGCAATCACCCTCTGCGATGTTAGCTCTCAAAGTCCTTCAAAGTTGTCTCTCTCAATGGAAGGAACTATTAAATGCCATTGGTGGAATTGATCCCACAGATACGAATTTGATAATCTTTGACTCAGAAGACCACATTCCAAGGCTACCTCCTCAGTTAGCATTTCATATTCAAGTTGTTTTCGAGAACAAGAATATTTGTAGAACCATTATTGACGAGGGTGCCTCAATGTGTGTTATGTCAGTTACTTGTTGGAAATCCATTGGCTCTCCCCCCCTCACTGAATCACACAATACACTTAAGGCTTTCAATGGTTTTGGTTTTAAACCCTACGGTGTTCTTCCCTCATTATCTATTATGTTGGAAGGAAAATCAGTCAACATCAAGGTCGAGGTCTTTGATGTGCCTCTTGACTATGACCTCTTACTTGGCCGTAGCTGGATTCATTCAATGTGTGCCATCATGTCTACCCTTTTCCATGTGTTATGTTTCCCACATCAAGGAAAATTTGTTACGGTTGACCACCTGGCCTTTTTCAATTCTGATTATCCTACTAGCAACGTACCCTTTATCTCCAAGACACATCCTGGATACGAGAATGTCGGTGTGGGTCTTTTGAAAGATTCAAATTTGATGGGAACCTTCCCAATACCACCACCCAATGTTCCACCTCCTTTGTCACCTCAATCAACATGATTTCCACCTCTATCCGTGAAACCCCTGCATCTCATGACCCATGGATAGTACCTAATCCTAGCGATTATCTTCTCTATGGTGAACAAATTCCCTTAAGTCCAGTTGAATACGCTTATCAAGCCATTCAATCGGCAACCCATTCTACACCCTCTCTTTTTTATTCATCTCCCGATCTGTTTCATGTGATTTTTCCTACCGATGAGATGATCATGTTAGTCATGTCCATGGAAGACACCCCATGGGACGATGGAAATTATCGTTCCATTCTCTTCCTAGAATAGCACACCATAGAGAGTTACCAACGGATTTCGACTTCGTTGACCGTTGTTTTCATTTCCTTTGTTCCCGAGTCATCCCACGATGTGCTATATGAAGGGAATCTGAGTAATATCTCACCCACCATTCTTCTTGCAATATCCATTAAATCTGGAGTCATCGAAAATGTTCACATCGGATCCTCATGTTCCATTGACAAGGTCGTCACTTATAAAACCATTTTTCAAGAATTTCATGACGTTTTCTCTTGGAGCTACGAAGAGATGTTGGGTATTGACCCTGATATCATTGTGCATGAAATTAAGACCTACCTGGACGCCGAACCTGTCTGGCAGAGACTTCGCCCAGTCCACCCTTGTAAATTCATTGCTATCAAGCTCGAAGTTGAAAAACTTCTTAAGGCTAGCTTTCTCTATCTTGTGTCTTTAACTGATTGGGTCTCCAATCTAGTTTCAATCAATAAGAAACAAGGCATGATCCATGTATGTGTAGATTATAGGGATATCAATAAAACTTGTCCTAAGGATAATTATCCAACCCCCTTCATTGACCAGATCGTCGACGATTGCGCCAGGAGTGAAATATTCTCATTAATGGATGGTTTCTCCGGCTAAAATCGGATTAATATTTTTCCCGTGGATCAACACAAGATTGCTTTCATTTGTCCTTGGGGTACTTTTTCCTACTGGAAACTGCCTTTCGGTTTGAAGAACGTTGGTGTGAATTTTCAATGCGCCATGTCTTATGCTTTTCATGATATCAATCACATCGTAAAGCCATATATCAATGATCTACCGGCACATTCCATGCATCACCATGATCACCTGGACCATCTTCGAGCCATTTTTCTTCATTGTCGTTACTATCGTATATGCTTAAACCCACACAAATGTGTTTTTTGTGTGGAGTCCAACCGACTTCTGGGTTTTATTGTGTCACTTCATGGAATTCGGGTAGACCCTTTGAAGGTTGAGGCTATCCTTAATCTACCTCCTCCTTCCACACTACGCCAACTTCAAAGTTTGCAAGGGAAGGAAATTTTTTTGCATCGATTCATTCTAAATTACGTCGAGTTAACACAGGGTTTTACTCGACTATTGAAGAAAGTTTATGAGTTTGTATGGGACGATATTGCCAACAAAGCCTTTGAAGATTTAAAACTTGCCTTAACCCATACACCACTACTTTTCCCACCCGATTATAGTCGAGACTATTTCATTTACCTCGCCGCTTTGGACTCCACCATTGCAATTGTTTAAGTCCAAGATGATGATTCACACGAATAACATGTAATTTACTATTTGAGTTAGAGTATCATGACCATCGAAGACAAATACCTACATGTGGAGAAATTGACCTTGACAGCTATTCAAGTTGTCCAACGTTTTCGTCATTATATCTTATTACGTAAGACCACAGTCATTTCCAATTGCAACTCTATGAAACATATCCTTATGCGCCAATTTCTAGGGGGAAAGTGCTCTAAATGGATAGTGATTCTCCAGGAGTTTGACTTAGATTTTGAACGCGCTAAGTCTAAGAAATATTTGGTATTTGTCGAATTGATATGTGACCTTCCCTCGACTGATACAGCAAATGTGGCAGAGGATTCCTTACCTGATGAATCCATTTTTTTTATCAGTTCTGATGACGTTTGGTACGGAGATATTATCATTTATCTCCAGGCTCAAAATTTTTGTCCCGAACTTTCTAGTACAGACCATCGTCATATATAGTATCAAGCCCGTCAATACATAATTCTTGGTGACACTCTATCGTCATGGTGTTGATTCTATTTTTCGACAATGTCTCACCTACAATGAGGCTAAGAAAGTTTTGAATGAATACCACTATGGAGCATGTGGTGGTCATATGTCTGGGTATGCCACTTCCCAAAAGATCTTACAAGCAGTGTACTTATGGCCTTCTTTGTTTAAAGACTGTATTACTAACATCTAGAAATTCCATGATTGTCAAACGTATAATAACAAGATAATATCTCATCCCGCTCCTTTACACCCTATAGTTTCCGTTGGTCCCTTCACAAAATGGGACATTGAATTCGTGACATGTAATCCTCACTCAGTCGGGGGGGCATGGATACATCATCATAGTTGTGGATTACTTCACTAAATGGGTCGAGGCGATGCCTACATTCAATAACACCAAGAAAACTATAGAATTGTTCATATTCAATCATATCATTACTCGGTTTGGTGTCCCCCAAGCTATCATTATTGATCACAGTAGCCATTTTTGAAAATTCATGATGTCCGAGCTTATTGAAAATTTGGGTCTTCGGCATGAAAACTCAACCCCCTATTATCCACAGGCTAATGTCCAGGTTGAAGCAATAAACAAATTTCTTATTACTATGCTTCGAAAGATAATAGGAATTCATAAGACAAGTTGGCACACGATGTTGTTTTCAACATTATGGGCCTATCGGACATCTGTGAAGTCTGCCACGGGATTTATGCCTTTCCAATTAGTGTATGGTATCGAAGTTGTCCTGCCAATTGAATTTGAGATACCATTTTTGAAACTAGTCGTTGAACTTCCTCCAAACACCTTTGTTGAAGAGGAATGTCTATTGTACCTGATGCAATTAGATGAAACCCGTTGTGATGCCACCTTGTTTATTGAAGCTCAGAAAAAGCATGTCAAATCCCAATATGACAAGCATATCAAGCCATGCATTTTCTTTGAAGGTGATCTAGTTCTCCTCTACGAACAACATCATGATTTACTAGTGGCCGAAAAATTCAAGGCTATGTGGCGAGGCCCTTATATTGTCAAACGAGTGTTGGATAAGGGAGCTTATGAGTTAGTGGATTATGATGGCATTCCTTTGAGTGAACCCAGAAATGGTATTCACTTGAAGAAGTACTATGCTTAAATTGTCTTTGCATGAGTGCTTGTATTTTTATTGTATCATACTCTTGTGTGCTACTTTTCATGTGATTTTTCGTTATTTGGTTTTGACCCCCAACTACTTACCTTTGATTGTGCTTGGTTTCCATATGTTAGTGTCTTCGCTACCCTACATTGGCTTCACCGATGGCACTAGTTGTAGTACTCAAAACCTAGCATCTGCTGCTTGGGAAATATATGCACCCATGAATGAATTAATCAGTCTACATGGTGTTTTCCTCAGTCGTGCAACTAACAATATCATGGAATACAGTGCAGTCATCGAATTATTGACCGATGTTGTTTCACTTGGAATCCGTCATCTTTTTGTACGACTTGATTCGTAGTTATTAGTACTACAATTGAGTAATGTTTATGCTATCCGAAGTTCTACTTTATTAAGGGTATATTTATGAATTTGCCACTTTGAACATTATTTTGATTACATTGAATATCAGCACATTCCTATATTTCTAAATACATTAATAGACCCATTAGTTAATTATGTGTTAGACAGACATTTGAGACATTTATAAATCCAAACACATTTTGTATATAAATCAAGTAAGACGGTAGAAGCCTCATGTATATATAACGATAAAAGTTTTTACAAAAAGTGTTTCTTTGTCCGAAGACCAAAATATCAAAAATGTGAATCACATGGCTTCATATAAAAAATAGCATCAAGGATGTTTCTCATGATAACACACGACTGACTGTGCTACCCTATGGAGTAGTCGACTAAGAGAACTAGATATGCCCACAGTATGTTGTTGATAACATCTCGGGATCTCATCGATAGAGATATCTGAGACATCTGATGTCAACCCCTCCAGGTTCTACTCGATCACCTCATAATCAGTGGCATCCAACCCTAATACCTCGACTACCTCCCCTCATCTATGGATGGGAGATCTACCTGGAGGTCGGTGCGTTCCTACATCTGCATTGTCAAATATTTCTTGATTAGTCATCGGATTAAAAAACATCTCATATTTTAAAATTTACAAAAACATTATAAAAACAAAATGTGCTTCTTACCCAAGTTCCCCCACTAAAAATCTTCAGGTAGAACCAAGTTTGTTTCGCCTCTAAATTCCAAACTGGCATACACATAATCATCTACCATCAATAGCTGAGGCCTTATCCAATCGAAGAACACATCATTATATTTGACGATGGGGCCGGTCACATGCCGAGCCATAAGGTCACACCACCTCTTCATTATTGGATCTTATGGGGCCGGTATGCCCCAATATACCTATAAGCATAAGTGTGGAACCCTCTCCAGGAAGAAGGACACTAAAATGGATCTGTGCTTGAACTATTTCAGGTCACCTTTCTTGCACTTTATCAAATGTTTCTTCATACTCTGAAGAACCCTGTCACACCAGTTAAATACCCGAGGCTCCATGCACTCCACTGCATACTTGAAGTAACTTTGGAGAGACATATGAGGAGATGCACTCCCTGCCATCCATGTGATAGTGAAAATGATAGTCCAAAGGGGTAAATCTTAGACATCCCTAATGGTAACCTTGCATTTACGTCTCTTGGCCCCTGGTTCACAATACCAGCGAACATAATCACTTATTGGTAAACCTCCACCTCTATTACCTGTCAAAGTCACATGAGATCCACGGTGAGATAATACTATCAAAAAATAGATATCCTCGATATCTAAGGAGAGTATGTGGGCTCCCACATGGAATACATGTTGATCCACATCCCACATGTGGACTAAATACTCAAGTAACCTCAATTGGGCCCTCATGACCTGGATCTTAAAGAACTTCAGAAACCCACACTATAGGAGGGCATTAAATGTGCCCGGGTCATTCCCACTGAAATGATCATCATCCTCATGTTCTCTCTCTTTCCACTCCAACATTCTGACAGTCAAAAACCTGAATTGTAGCCACAAGGAGAAGTTAGCATCTTCATTTTTCTTTATTGGGAATCTTTATTGGCCAAACATAAACGAGAAATTTTTGAGTTGCGCCCGACGCAGGTGAGATTTTTACGCAGTGTGGAATCCCTGCAGGTCAGCCATAAGGCCGCCTACGGATATCTATGGTTTCCGTAGGGCATGATATAAGCTACCTGCGGCAATCTCTACATGCACCTACCCTCATAAAATCTAACTCAAAAACCATTTTTAACCAGTAAAAACATCAATTAATCCATGCAAAATGAAGATGACAAGAATATTACCTTTTTAGTAGAATTCGTTCGTCGAATGGTTTCTCGTGCCTCCCATAGTCCACAGTGGAAGTTTGAGGTGGAATGGGGTTTTTTGGACAAGTTTTGGGTAAAATGACAATGAAATGGTAAAAAAGAGTTTTCACCTATATTTATTCACTTTTTACTTTTTTCATTGATATTTTATATTATTTTATTCATTTTACTTAAAACCTAAAGTTCTAATGACATTGTAAGTGTTCTGATGTTTCACAGGTGAAGAATCTAAGAGCCTAAACGATGGAACATGGATACGTTTCTTGGTTTATTTTTATGTTTGTCGCTTATACAAATACTTTTGAGGTTTTTCAGGAAAAACCTCGAGCTCAGTCTTTGTTCGTTCTCGTGCTCACAAATCAATGAGAATGCAACCGAGTATACTTTTGTCATTTTTTCGTACTCGTCGTGGTAACACAAAAAATGAAACTCATGGAGTATCATTTCAGCTCTTTTCACACTGCATAAAAATGAAAAGATTGTCGAGCGGCCTTTTTCTTTTCACGCTCGTAAAAGTATTTGAAGAAAACATTTGATGGGCGATATTTTATCACTTTTTCAGTCTCATTAAACTAATTTACGAAAAAGGAACTGAGAGAGTCCTCTTTAAGTGTTTTTCAAACTCTCTAAATATGAAAAACCCCAGAGTTTTCACTCTTTGGACTCGTTAAACAAACATCGAAAGACCTATATGGAACCAAACCACTCCTTCTTAGGGTTCGTTAAACATACTCCAAGGGACTCGTCAGAAGGATGAGCTTACATCAACAAGCATATGTTATCCTCCTCAAGGTTGCATAAAAATAAAGAGGTACTCGCCAGAAATGGTAGGGGAAAATTTGGGAAAGAAATGTGTCTCTATATTTGTGTTAGTGGAAGTAATATTTTCTCTTGAACATGACACCCCCTTCATCATTGAATCTTGGTTGGGAAATTCATTTGTCTCTTGTTTGACCTTCTGCAAGTTCATATCTTGGGTCGTCTCTGATTCAATGTTGCCAAGACCATTGTCATGTCGTTCATATGTTCAATAGAAGTCCAACCTTGCACAAGCCTTCTATAGAGTCGGCCATCTACAGTTATCAATTATTACTATGTCAGTCTTGCCTGTGTCAGTTTCAAATCATCTTCACACTTTGATCTACCTTAAATATGTTACTTATTTTGTGTCATTGATGGGGAATACATCAAGGCCCTCTTGTGACAAGTCTTTTCTTGTTGACTTCAAATCATTATCCAGGAACAAGACTTAGAAATCAATTAGTACCTTAGAACCTGCATGCCTCAATGGTAGGTTTCTTTACTTTCGACAGTGGGTTCACATCATTGACCTCTGATTGATAGATTCTATTGAGTGCTCAACTTCAGCTCATTTATTCATATTCGTTGGATTTTACTAAGGTACCTTGGGATTCATTTACATCGATGGTGATTTCCCTCGCACTTGTTAATGGTTTTCATCAATAGTTGGTAATCAAGTGGTTTCTACCATGTTCGACTTTAGCACCTATAATTGCATGGTTAGATTTGTACTTATGGATGATGGGATTGAAGACTCTAGATCTCATTATTTCGGTCCAAGTTGTGATGGAGTATTTATAATTTGTATTAACACATAGATCCACTTTGTATGTCTCGTGGCTATGTCTGAATATAAGTTTTTCTATGAGCATAGATCCATAGTGTATTCCTGGTGGCTATGTAGAATCTTGGTGACATGGATCCACAGTGTATGATTGGTGGCCATGACTGACATTTATGATCTAAATCACTTGTAGTTTGAGCATGGGAATGCCTACCTCAAAAATGATATAATATTGTGTAGATGCTTGGTTATTTGTAGGTTTCTGATAGGTGTGCTCCTTGTTTCCGACACACACACATATTCTACAAAGTATTTTGGTTGTCACAAGTTCCAGCCTCATACTTTGGGGGACATTATGTTACACATTATTTTAGTCACCCTGGTGATGTTTCTACATCATGTGTTCAGGCTTCCAAAAGAACCTTTCTTCATGAGAAAAGTGTTTATCTCCCTCTTCTAAAAAACTTGTTTTTAGAAGGTCGTCACAGGCCAGCCATAAGGTACAGTGCGGAAATGCCTGATTTTCACAGGCTATCATGAAACTGATTACGACGTTTCTGCAAGTTGCACTATAGACAGGGTGTGGTGGTGTTGGAAGACTGAGAAAAGGTCGAAGTTCACAAAAATTTCTAGAAGGGATCTTCTAGAATATGAGGTGACATTCGTATGGTTGGGATTCTACTCGCTTCTTTGATTTGGTGGGATCATCCTAATATCTTTAACCACCTCTCTCTCTCCTATATAATGATGGATTTCTCATGGAAAAGGTTAAGCAAGAAAGAAAGAGCAAGCAAGGAATTGATGAAGGAATAGGCTGAGAATTGTGTGATGGATTCCATCTCTATTGATGTTTGAAGTCTTCATCTGTCCATCAAGTTATTTTATATCATCTTCATTCAAGTTTGGAGTAAGTGTGTGTGTCGGAGAAAAGGGCCACCGAAAGGGAACCTTGCAAAATCAAGAATGTTTGGTTGTATCTTCCACTTTTACTTAATATAATACAGTGGCATGTTTATTTCCCATAAAATCATTCTCATTTTATTACATGACTCCTTGATCACATGTGTAAGTTTTCATTGAATATACTATTGTTTCTTTCACTTTGGTTGGTTTATGTTTCATTGTAGATCCAATATCACAAGAGCACCGAAGCGAAGCAAGGACAACAAAGATATAAGGAAGCGATATTCAAAGGTATGTCATTCATCTCTTGTTTGATAGTAAACTCAATGATTAAAGCTTAGGAAAAGCGTCATGTCATGTCTTGTTTTGTTCTAGATCCAACTGGATCTAGGGAGATCATTTTATTTCCACATTCACTGATTTATCCAATAACAGGAGGCATGGGCATGTTTGGATCCCTCTAAAAGTTGATCCCGACGTAGGGGTAGTCCTCAATATTCAGAATCTGTCATGCCCACCAGTCAAAGAATTTAACGTCAAAGGCCTCTATGGTCCTCCCTCCCGCCTGTTGTGGTAGCAATGTTTCCCATCTGCATATCGTTGGGAAGGAGGCCACATGCCCTGGCATCGTCTCTCTAGAACTAAGACTAGGTACCCTCTCAAAGAAGAAAGAGAATAGGATAGTGCCAAAACCAAAGTTTTTGTTGTTGCGTTGCCGACACTCTGTCAATTGTCTCTTCATGCATATAAGTATGGTCGTTCTCCAGTCGAAAATATGTGCCTCCTGGCACTGAATAGCACATTTCATGTGTGCCCAGGAAGCATGGTGTAGGGTCATGGATCCATTAATCCACCCAATTAGTAACAAGATCACCCAAAGAGTCAACTTTTTGATCTTATGAATAGGAACCTGAGAACCTACCTTCTCAGTGTCATCATCGCAGTACATCCAGATTTAGTCCTTGATGTTGAAAGGCCCAGGGGGAAATGTCTGCAGATTGATTGGTTCCCCTCTCCTCGAGACTCTAGTTAGGAAGTATATATCCTTAGTCATTGGAGTCAATGATTGTCCCTCTAGCATGAATTCCTAAGCATGTAGGTGCCAATAATCAACAAGGGCGTTCACTAACTTGGGTTGTGTCTCATAAAAGGACACTGGAAGAACTTCCATAGCCCGCATTGTTTCACTGCGGTGATGGTTGTAGGGTCCTCGTCGACCAATATGTATATGTCCTCATGCTCTTGTTATTGGATAAATCCATAAGTTCGGACATAAACCGATCTCCCTATTTCTCCCTAGATCCACCTGGATCTAGAACAAAGCAAGACATAATAATACTCTTTCCCTAGATTTTGACTATTGAATTAAATAGGAGGCAAGAACAAGTTACATACCTTATAATCGCTTCCTATGGTCTTTATTGCTCCTTATTCACTCTAGTTCTCTTGTGCAGCCAAGACCAAGACAACACAAACCAACCAAAGTGAAGAAAGCACAATCTATTCAACAGTCAATCTATGTATATGATCAAGGAANTGTCGTAAGGTCCCTTCCAACTGTCCTTCGTTCCCCACACACTTCTTGCTCCAAGGATTCTGAGACCATAGATCTGATAGCTACTCACAATCTATCTTGACAAAGCAAATCTCAAATCCACTCTAACCAATCCAAAGCTAACAAGCTCAAGAACCAACAAAGCTCAAGAACCAACCAAGCTAACCCAAGCTAACTTTCTCCATGATAACTCCTCTCCTTTTATAAGTTGAAGAGGATAAGGTGAGGAGGTTAGGATGATCCCACTAAATCATGAAAGCGAGTAAGATCCAAACCATTTGGATGCCACCTCACCATAGAA
>ML812763.1:454137-474147 GCA_009831015.1 Picea engelmannii
TATATATATATATATATATATATATATATATATATATATATATATATATATATATATATATATATATATATATATATATATATATATATATATATATATATATATTTCATATTTTTAGTCTAGTATTAGGTTAGGTTAGTCATATAACATTGTATTCTAATGTGATGTTGTTTCTCTCAATTTTTTATAATCACGCGCAATTCTAGATGGAGTGATTAACTCTAGTTTGTAGTTGATCTAACTTTTTTATACACTATTAATAAGGAGTAGCTAAAATATAAAAAATTCATGATGAAATCTACTAGTCAAACAATGAAAAATGAGAACATGCCAAAGTGTCTTAGAAAATAAAATTGTGACCACTGTAAGTAGCATAAAATTGTGACCATTGTATGTAGTTGCAAATCAACATGTCATATTTTAAACCAACCAAATCCAATTGTGGATGACAAGTGGATGGCATTCTTTTTTTAGTGGTGAATTTGAAAGATTGACATTTTCTCTACAAAACAAATTAGAGGCTACTGTATGGTGTCGAGTGATTCAAGTTTGAGAAATTTTGACCACTTTCGTTAAATGGTGTGTAATTATTTTCCATGGTGATTCAGTACACACTACTCTAAAGTACAAATTGAAGCATATCGATCTTAATAGCTAATGGATAATAAAATAAAAAAAAGCATGTCAAAATGTCTTAGAAAAAATAATTGTGAGAATTGTAGGTCACTGTAAATAAACATATCATAATCGAAAAGAGTAGCTAAAATATCATGAAGGAGTAGCTAAAATATAAAAATTTGACAACTTACTGTTTGGTATAGTGTAGGTAAGACAATTACTTGTCAGTACAAGGATTTGTCACTATGAACGAAAATGACAGGAAGTATGCTCAGTTTAGAGCGGCATTAGAGGCGAGAGGTGATGGAAAATGTTATTTCCCTTTCTATGATTGGGCTTGCAAAGAAGAAGACTTTTAATAACAACAATTGAAATACATTGTAGGGAGAAGGGTCACACCGAAGGGGGTTATGAATACCGTCCCTCGGTAAGAGGATTCGATATTTAATGTATTCTCTGTAATAGTCATCAGGTCATGAATTTTAGTAATATTTCTTATTGGTTTTTTAAATATATAGACGATGCCCCCAAAATGTCAACCTCCAGAGGGCTATTTTCCAAGTACTAGTAGAAATACTCCTTTACAGGGTGATGAAATTCAAGATCAGAATATTGAAGCTGATGATCAAGTTATTAATGATGATATGGATGGAGATAACATTAGTGATACAAATCAAGAAGATGAGATACATATATTAATCCAAGACACAAATTGCTCCAGTGGATGAGGACAACCAGGATGATAGTCATGATGTTGATCCTCTACTCGAGAAGTCATGTCAACCTATTTATGAAGGCTCAACAAAAAATCTTTTATCTTCTATATTGTTGTTGGTGAACTTGAATGTTTTTAATGGTTTATCAAACACATGCCTCACACAGATACTAAGGTATTTAATTTATTAATTATTTATGCCTGCATGTTCACAAATACTTAAAAGGTTCATTTTTTTCCTATATTGCTACGGTTTTCTAATTTGTAAAGTATGGATGCGATATTGATGATTAATTTTGTTTACATTGACTTATTTTTTTGAATTTTGTAGATTGTTAGGTGAATTTCTATTACCGACGTCAAATATTTTGCCACGCACATATCAAGAAATATCTGTGATTATGAAAGAAATTGGAATGGAGTATCAAGCTATTGATGCATGTCTTAATGATCATATCATATACTATGGACAATATGCATTAGAAAATGAATTCCCACAATGTCATATAAGTAGATATCGAACCGATAAAGCATCAAATAAGGTGCCTCGCAAAGTTCTTCATTATATTCCAATAATTCCATGTTTCCAACGGTTGTTCAAGTGCCAAATTATAGCACAGTTTATGGATTTCCATGCAAAGAACAAAAGTCAAGATGATGTTCTTTGAATTCCTGCAGATGGTTTTACATTGAAGTACATCGAAGAAAAATGGCCAATTTTTAAAGAAGAACCTCATAATGTTAGACTTTCATTGGCAATTGATGGTGTTAATCCATTTGGAGATCTTCATTCTACGTACTCAGTGTGACATGTTTTTGTTATAAACAATAACCTTCCTCCTTGGATGTCAATCAAGAGAGAGAACGCATTGTTGGCAATGATTGTTCCAGGTATTTAATTACCTTTTATTTTCTTTAAAGTATGACTAAATATTTCATTTCTTTGTTTTGTGCATGGTAATTATGTCTTTTATATATAACGACATCTAGATAAGTATAATTAATCATGTACGTTTAACCAATTAGGTAAGTACCAGGTTAAAGATATGAATGTATATATTGAGCCTCTTATTGATGAGTTGTTAAAGTTATGGGTTGGCCTCACTATGTATGATATCTCTAGAACAATAGGGAAAAAACGATTTCAGTTCCATGGAATACTATCATGGACAATTCATGATGCTCCCGGGTTAACACATTTTTGTGGTATATTGTTACTTTCTTTTGTGATTTAATATTATATATATTTATTGAAAATATCATGCATTATTTTAAATTGTAACTCTAATTCGCTACATTAATTCATATATCTTATAGGTCTTCAAACAAAGGGTAAATTTCCATGCCCAGTTTGTGGTCCCAGGATAAAATCTTGTCGTTCAAGGAGTTTAGGAAAGGAAGTGTTTGATGAGTATATGAACTTTCTGCCTAAGAACCATAATTATAGAACTACAGACAAAGAAAAATTCAATGGTAAAGAAGAGAATGGAAAAAAACCATGAAGAATGACACCTCATCTATGGAAGTTGGAATATATTAGAAATCGTCATGGTATGCAAATTATTTATGTAGGATATATTATACAAATCTTTGGTTAATTTGATTAGTATTAATTTCATTTTGTTTGATTAATTAGTGTTAATTTCATTTTGTTGATGTTTCATGAATGTCGTTAAGGCATGAATGGGCTTCCACAAGGAATGAAAAGTTACCTGATGCAATTCAGTAGGTTTCCATACTACGAAAACCTACAAATAGTTCATATGTTTGATACATTGCATATCAGGAAGAACATAACAAAATTATTATGGAAAATATTAGATGGAAGGATTCACAAAGAGAGAATTGGAAAGATTTGTAGTGACATCCATGAAGCTAATCACACATTTAAAAGTGTTATTATTAATTCTAATTGTTGTTCCCGAGTTTATACTTTAATGCTTTAAAGTATATTGTCAAGGCATTTGAAAATAAAGACGGTTTTGGTATAACAAAATGAAAACAGTTCTTTAGGTAAAAGAAGCTATGGTTGATTTTTGAGTTGTCTTTGTCTAGCTTCCAATTGTTCTTGGGTGCTTATGTCATGTTCAATGGTTTCCCATGAACGTTCAAGTTCAACCTGGGTGGTAGTTGTCTCGAGGATAGTATTAAACAAGGTTAACACGATGCTAGTTTGATCAGTGAGTCTGGGTTCTATATTAGGTTGTCTTGTGACAGGGACAGTCATGAGGAAAAGAAGGTTAAAGGATCCGTTGCTTTGTTTTTAAGGTGTGTTGTTTCTATTTTGGATTATATGAGAGAAGTTCCCATATCTGAATTAATAATATAAAAATTTTAGAGGTCGTTTCTCGTTCCTGAGTTAAATTGAAAATAATAAATAAGATGAAAGAAAACATAAATCTATTTAAACAATGTGAGGCATCAATCATGGAGGAATCTCACTTTGTTACAGAAGAAGAAAATAGAAGAGAAAACTTTAATGAAGCATACAAATATAGTGATCTGAATAATCCATGGATCTTGTGCCTGCTAATAGCAAACACAGAGGAAAATTTGCAAACAATTAGATGACCGAATAAAGCATAACCACATTAGATGTTGTACTAAATTGTAGTTTAAACATTCATCAAAGATATATAAGAAATGATGTTGAACATGAAATTATAGAGGAACACATAACTCAGGGTTGACAGAATATGGAATCTTCATTTTGCATTGTCAATAATTCTTGTAAAAAAAAAGTCGCTCTGCTACAATCGGCCAAAAAAAAGCCTTATTTTAGTCTTTTGAAATTATATTTATACAAAAATCATCAACCCTGGATGGTTGGTATTTTCCTAACTCCTAGGTGCTAACGGTTACAGAATACAAACTTGAACCGTTTCGCTTGATTACCTTTTACTTCTCTGTGTAATGTTCCTGACTTGGCTAGTCTAGGAAACGTTGCTAATGTGTGTGTAGGATCAAAGGTTTATAGCATATAAATGATTATACAAATAATAAACACGACAAAGGACTGCAAAGTTTGTATTATGATATCTCTGTGGATTACAAAATGGTCGAATGCAGCTGAATAAACTGACAATACTCGACTAGATCAACAGACAAAGGATCTTAGTCGGAATACAAATAAGCAACTACACCTGAATAAAATAACAACACTCGGCTAGATCAAAAGACAAAAGGATCTTAGCCGGAATACAAATAAGCAACTAAAAGATAATACCCATAATATGGGAGCACTACGGAATCAATGAAGAATAACGAAAGACCTAGATGATCTTCCCAGTGACTAGGGTGTCTTTCAACACTGAAATCAGCCAACTGGTGTCTTCCTCCTAGAATACACTGAACTATCTCTCCTGAGATGCGCCTCTTCTCCTCAATGACAAGTCGTAATCTACATAATCATGAATTAGGTCACTGACCCTTCCTTTATAGATTTCCAAAACCCTAAATCATGTTGAAACCCTAATTCACTATTGATTTCCAAAACCCTAAATCATTTTTGAAACCCTAATTCACTCTTAACTTCTATTTTTAGCTCATAATGACTTAAAAGTGTTTTTAACCCTTTTTAGGTCAATGTCACTTTCCGAATATAACACCTGTGACTGGAGTGACCTCTAGTAACCATGTTTACCCCTCTTTGGCCCTAGCTATAGTCTAACGGGACAGTTTAGACCATTAAGCCTCCTCTCTGGAGCTCCTATTTGGAAAGGGACATTACACTCTGTCACTCTGACAAAATAAGCGTCCATATGTTGCTTCATTATCTCTTTGAAGTATATCCTTCACTTGGTACGAGACACTCAATGCACCTGCCAAGAAAATGTACTAAACTTCTGGAAGGCTCTGTCATATCCTTTGCTTCAAACAAATACAGCTTCCTCTGGATTTTTGGCAACTTTTCTTCAAACCTTTTATATTCAAACTTTATTGATTGCAATTGTAAATTTGGTTTCACCAGCCATCTAACCATTAGGGTGACATCAACCTATTTTAATTGTGAAATTTCAATTTGATTTTCATTCAAACTTTCTTTTAAGTTCAGTTGATGTCTTATAACATTGATTTGTCCTAGTAGTCCAGGGAAATCGCCCTTCCCAATGTCTAGAAATTTTGTATCTAATAAGTCTAAAGTCTCTTCACATTCTTCCTTTATCTCTTTGGCCATTTTATTACTTTCAGATATATTAGCCTCCCATACCTTTAGCATGATATCACCCCTGATCTGTTCAGTGACAGTTAATTTAGCAGCTATTTTTACCTCTTCTTTAGCCGAAAATATGACTACCTTTTGGAAAACGACCTGGGTTGTTGTAGCCTCTTTTTATTTGAAAAAAATGTTCTCCAATGATTGAATTACGTCCCAAAAATGGTTTTGAATGATCTCTACTTTAGAAAACAGGCTTTGTTGTTCTACCTCTAGCTTTTGGTGTACTTCCAGTGCATGGGCTTGAAATATTGTTAAATCTACCTCCTAGCTTTAAGTAGAACTCAATTTATCTTGCAACTGCTTTACTAATTACTCTTGTTGAATGACATGTCCTTGAATGGCTTGCATATTCTTATACATATCATCTGAACTAGACTTGAGCAGTTGAATCTCTTGTTTTTCGACAGCTTTGGCATGTTCCAGTCCTTTATTTATTTTATCTCTAATATTTTTATTTGTATTCCTTATTTGAATTTGCAACTGGGCTATCATTTGATTTTTTTACTGCAACCTTGATTTTGGATTATCGACTGAGAACAAGTTGGCCATAGAAAAATCCCCCAAAGAGCTTATTACTTCCGTGGAAAAGTATTCATCTTCTAGATTTTGTCCATCCACAAGTATCCTGATCTTTTTTACCATTGTACCTTCTTTCAAGTGCATTTCTTGTTTCACTACAGCCTTCCTTTTCTTACTAAAAAAGAAGTCATGGGAAGGTATTTCTTCAATAGAGATTGGGTCAAGATCACTTACATATATAGCTCTGAGATGGGGATTCCCAAAACTTGACTGTAAAGGAGTCAAGCCTGTAATTGGACTTCCTAAATCTATGAATTGTATTCCTCCTGTTGTATTGGGAGTATTGGCAGGAATAGTTGACGATAAAGGAGGAATCGTTTGATTCAACTTTAAAGGTGTCTCATACTTAAATCATGTTTCAGACACTGGATGTTCTGTCCATGAAGTTTTTGATCTTTGTGAAGACACTTTAGGATTCTTTGGGTTCTCCTCGGTAGTCCCTTTATCTTGAGATTTTGATTTGAAACCTAGAGGTATTCTTTCTTGTTCTGAAGGGGGGTTTATCGATTCCCCTTGTAGTATATTTGGCAACCCACTTCGTCTATGCTTCTGGAAAGCAAGAAATTTGGTCTGCAGGTCAGGGGGTAATGCCTAGACTCTTTCTAATATCTCCTCATATTCTATGGCTCCTTTGAATATGTCATCACAGGGGGAGTCTTCATGCTCATACGTTTTCATGTTGCAATGAGCTAGATGATTTCCCATAATTTGATATGGGTCATGCTTTCTGAGTTCAAGATCTATCAACTTAATGTTTTCTAATGTTGTGGCTTCCACTTTGGAATGACCAAAATTAATCAATGAAAACCTCCCAATCTCTACAGGAAAAACCGGCCAGAATTTCTTTTAAGCTTCTTTTAACTATGTACCAATGCCTCATGTTATTATCTGGTATGCCACTTCTCTACACACTAGTCTTTCAGGGAGAAATTTAGGGAGAGCATGAGGGGAATTGAACATCTGAAGACTCTGACATAAGATAAATTCTCTTCGATAAACCAATCTGCAACTATCTTGAGGTTTCCCATGATTTTCTCTGAAATCCGAGGGGGTGGGTATCCATACAATATTTGGTGCACAGGTGTCACTACATCGTGACAGATCTCGTAAAAGAAATATTTTTCTTTCCCTTCCCATAGTTGAGAGTGATAGAAATGGATGGGTTCTGCACAGGTTGAATTCCAGTTCCAATTCATCAAAGGGAAAGGGGTTGTATAACAGATAGAGTCCATAATATATGCAGAAATATAAAAAGATGCAGGTTGTCCTTTTGACTTTTCCATTTGGTACTCTGCAATCTCCTTGGTTAGGTTATCTAATAAAATATTACCCTAGTTGAAAGTATAACCCTCAGCTACCTCATGTATAATTGACACCCATTCTGCGAGGAAATGGGTAGGGATTTTCCTCCCAAATAGTATACCTAAAATCATTGCTATATAAACCATATATTCATTTAATGATGCTATGGCATAAACGCCATGGCTATCAGCTCTAAATTTTGTTGGAATTCCCCACCATCCTTTGATTATATCTGGATATGTTTGGTCAAATTCTATACACTCCTTTCTTGGAAATTCTTCTACGAATTCAGCATTATAAATATATTTAGAAACAGGGAATAGCTTATACATTACTTGAACATGTTCTAGCCTTAACGAGCCAAAGATGAACTTTTGATGGTTCATGATACTCCTGGTCTGCACATTGGTGTTCATCAGAGCCCATTTTATCATGTCATTGTATGGCATGAGCTTCGGTTGTGTAGCTATTTTATGGAGCTCAGCCTCTGCTTTATCTCTGAGTTTATTTTCAGTCCTTTTGTTTCCAAAATCATCTGGCCAATTCCTAACCTCATGCTCTAAGATTTCAAAAATATGCATCCAAGACCGGACCGAATCTACAGCATGTGGTGTGGTATCAGATATAACATCTAAATTTGGATTTGATCTTTCACCCGCGTCATCACTCTTTTTTTGCATTTTCCTGGGTGCCATGATACCTGTGATAAGAAGCGAGCAGTTGTTATAGAAAGAAAAAAAAAAAAAAAAAAGGCGTAAGCTTTCTCAGATACAACTTGCTAATTTACTGAAAGTGAGAAAGAAATTTGAATTAGAAACCTTTATTCACCTTTAGCCTCCTTAATTAGACTGTGCTTTATACGGTCGATAAATTCATTTTCCTTTGTTGACACGAAATTTAAATTTTTCTACCCTTGGGAACTAAAGCTTCATCGTTTCCTAAGTCATGGAGCCGCCCTTAGTCCAAAGGGGAATCAGAGATTTCCGTCCCTTTTTGGGTTTCGAGATTCGGTTTTTCTCAAGGTATGATCTTCAACCATCCTAATTTCCCGATGCCGAAATCTCGAAACTATTTAACATATTAAAAAATTTAAAAAGGGGGGAAGAAATAAAGGTCACCTTTTCCATCACTTTCCACAAAGCACTCTTTAATCCGTAATTAAATAAGCTCCTAAACCCAATCATCATTCCCTTAATCTATCACGATTCAGGTTTTTCTTTCTACTAAAGCGCTTTCAAACTCTCAACCGTCAAACTCTCGATCCTCATTTTTTTGAAAAGTTAAAAGGATAATTAATCATTAACCTTGATTAATTAAAGCTCTAATACATGATTATCACCTCACTAATCCCATCACAATTCCGTGATCCGGGGTTTTCTTATGACTTATCCCCTGGCAACAGGATCCTCAAAGTTCTGAAACGCAAAATCGCATTTTCTTTAAACAAGGTTTAAGATTAAGGTTAATTTGCTTCCAAAACAGGATTAGTGATAACCAAGCTACCTTTCGCATTTCGGGAATTGAGGAAGGCAATGATTTTTGAAACTCCAATTTCGAAATCACCGATATATGATAGTATTAATAACAGATAAGTGAAGATATTTTTTGACACAAAAACATATCTCCAGGCATATATTTCCATTAAAAAGCATTAACTTTTCGTCGTCTGTGTCTGTACACTCGTTATAACACAAAATTAAAGGTTAATAAGGTCTTGTATTTCGAACTTCATTGTTATCCTTTACATCTGCAGCAAGTCACATTTATCTGATTTTATACATATTCTCTCTGTAAACAGGTTTTTGATCCAGTGTAGATATCATGGCACCTAAGAAGGCACCCAAGAAAAGAGAGGAAGTTGGAGAAAGCTTGAGTCCAGATGGAGATGTTATATCTAATACAATACCGCATGCCATTGATTCCATAAAATCCTGGAGGCAAATTTTCAAGACTATGGATTATGAAATCAAAACTTTCCTTCATGACGCCGACAACAAACTTCGAGATATAGTGGAGTCTGAGCTCCACAAAATAGCTACATGGCCTCGACTTATGACATATAATGACATGATCAGTTGGGCCTTAGAATGAACTGACGTACAGACAAGAAGCATTCTGGACAGCCAAGGCATCGTCATTGGCTCTGTCAGACTAGAACATGTACAAGTAATGTATAAATTATCCCCCAGTCCCAAGTATATTTATAACAAAGATTTCATGAGTGATTTTCAAAGGAAAGAATGTCTTGAGTCAGACCAAACGTATCCTGGAATAATTAAATACTAGTGAAGAAACAAAGCAAAATAAAGGGCTGACACCCATGGTGTTTATGCCATAGCTTCTTTAAATGAGTATATGGTCTATGTGGCGATGATGCTATGTAGCCTTTTTGGAAAGAAAAGTCCTACCCATTTCCCTGTAGAATGGGTACCCCTTTTGCACGAGGTAGCAGAAGGTTACAGTTTTAATTGGGATAAGATTTTATCCGATAACATAGTGAAGGAGGTCATGGAATATCAGACTGCAAGATCCAATGGTCGACCAGTAGACTTTTATATGTCTTCGTACATCATGGATGCTATATGCTTCTCAACTCCTTTTCCTTTAATGAATTGGAGTTGGAATCTGACTTACCCGGAACCCATTCATGAATATCATTCTAAACTTTGGGAAGAAAACTCCAAGGACTTATTCTATGAAATCTATCATTCCATGGTAATACCACTACATCATATGTTTTACGATTGTACACCTCCCCACATTTCAGAGTTCGTCATAAGAACCCTAAAGGCAGTTTCTGACTGGTTTATAGAAGAGAATTTCTCCTACATCAGAGTTTTCGGATGTTCAATCCCTCCACATGAACTCCCAAAATTCCTCCCTGACAGACTGGTGTGCAGGGAGGTAGCTTATCAAATAGTAACAGGTGGAATTGGGATATAACTAAAGACATCTCAAAAGAAGTCTTGGTTGGTCTTTCCCATTTAGATTGGAAAATTTTCGCTTCTCAACTTGGGGTATTCCAAAGTTGAAGCGGTAGCGCTGGAGGAGGTCAAATTGGTGGACCTCGAACATAGGAAGCACAAACCTTACCAATTAGTGGGAAAACATATGAGCCACTGTAATATGAAGGCTTATGAACTTGAGAAGTCCCCTTGTGATGACATGTTCAAAGGGAATAGGACCTATGAGGAATTTTTAGAGAGGGTATGGATACTGTCGTCTGACTTGCAAGGTATTTTTCAAACCTTCCAGAAGCACAGACGGAGCGGTCTACCCAATGTGCTGCAAGGAGAAGAAATTACCCTTCCTCGGGAACAAGAAGATACTCCTCCAGGTTTCAGACAAGAGGCATGAGATAAATTCAATCCTAAATAATTTCCTCAGGAGATTGAAGGGTCTTCACAAAATGAAGAGGCCTTACAAATAGAAAATCTAGAGACGAAAGCAGAGAGGAGGCCCAGGACACCTCCCGAGTCTAGTAAGTCCACTCCTCCTTCATCACCTATTCTTGATGTCAATATACCTAAGGTCATGGGAGAGACAAGATCTATAGAGCTATGAAGCCCCATAGCTTCCTTAACCCCTTTACAGTCTGCCTTTGGGTTCCCATAGATGGGATCCATATATGTTAGTGACCTCACCCCTATCTACAAAGATGAGATCCCTCCTTCTGATTATTTTTTAAGAAAAAAGAGGAAGGTTTTCCTAAAACAAGAGATGTATATGAGAGAGGGGGGTATGGTGAAGAAGCATAGAGCCTTGGTAGATGGCCAGAATTTGGAAGAGGAGGATTTCACTACAGAGGTAGCAGGCTCCATGGGAGCCATGGCAACAACAAACCTTTTTATTGTGGAGAACATGAGATCAAGGATAAATAAAAGTAACCACACAATAGCTCAATTGCAAGACCAGTTAAAGAATGTTGAGAAAAACATTAGAGAAAAGGTGAATAAAATCTTGGAGCAGGCCAGAGCTATTGAAAGACAAGAAATTCAATCACTCAAATCAAGCCTAGATGAAATGAACCATAGGATACAAGCAAGTCAGGTGCAAGTTACTCAGCAAAAGGAGCTTGTAAAGCAGCTACAAGCTAAGTTAAATTTGACAGAAGGTTGAGTTGTAGAATTAAAGGCTTTCCAGACCCTCTGGCTGGAAGCACATACAAAGATAGAAGTTGAACAATAGGAATTGTTCTCCAAAATAGAGATCATCCAGAATTACTTTCAAGAGGTAAGAAAATCCATTGATAATATTATTTACTGGAAAAGGAGACTAAAGATGCAAGGAATACTTTCCAGAAAGAACATGCATGTTCGAGAAATAGGGAGATGTTGAAATATCTAAAGATTTCTGTCACAGAACAGATAAGAGGATACATCATGCTCAAGGCATGGGAAACAAACATAGTCGAAAATAAGAAGATAGTCAAAGAAATCAAAGACAATTGTGAGGGAATATTTGATTCTTTGGATAAGAAATCATTAGGTATCAAAAGGAATGATTTCTTTGAGCCACTGGGGTAGATAAACATTATGAAATAGCAATTGAACTGCAAAGAAGGCTTGCAAGAGATTCAGGTGGAGATTTCACAGTTGAAGGAAATCAACACCAACATAATAGATAGATGGTTTGTACAGCCCAATTTAAAATTGCAAGTGATCAGTTTTGCCGATAAAGGTTTTAACGACCAGCTTCTAAAGATACAAAGAAATTTTTATATGTTTGAAACTAAAGATCTTCCGACACCACCCAGAATTTTTGTTCATTTTTTGGAGAAGTGTATTGAATGTATACCTTCAAAAGAGGGAGAGACTTCAACTAAACAGTGAAGTATCATTCGAAAGATTATACTTTTGAAATGATAGACCAACAAAAAGTTAATCATGCAATGGTTAAGGTTGCATTTTTGTAACTATCTTTTCCCCTAAAAATTAGGAAATCATTAACCATCAAGTAGTAATGATTTTGTATAGATAGGAGGGGATCAGACTGAAAAGGGGATTTTTTCTTTTTCTAAAAGGACATTTTTTTTACGAAAGTAATTTTGAAGAAGCTCTGAATTAATAGAAATGAAGATTGAAGATTCCATATTTTGTCACGTCTGAGTTATGTGTTCCCCTGTCTTTTCATATTTCTTTCATATATCTAATTGATGAATGCTCGGCTACAATTTAGTGCAACCTCTACTGTGGAAATTATTATTCTTGTCATTTAAATCATCTACAGTTTTTCCTCTATATCCGTTATCAGCAGATACAAGACCTGTAAATGTTTAGATTTCAATATCATATGCTTCATTAATATTGTCTCGTTTCATAGTCTTCTGTTACAATGTGAGATTCCTCTTAAATTGATACCTCACCTTGTTAATAGATTTATGTTTTCCTTCACGTCATGCATATTCCCTTTCCTTTAAATTTAACTCAGATACAAGAAACGCCCTTTAATTTAATCATCCTATTAATTCGTGTTTTAAAATATTTCTCTTTACATTGTAAAATAGAGATAACGAAGCCAAAAACGAAAACACTGAATTATATCTTCCTTACCTTTTATCCTTCATGACAGTACCAGTTTCAAGGCAGCCTACATTGAACCTGGTCTTTCGAATCAAACTAGCATCGCTCTAAATTTATTTAACACTATCTTACAAACAACAAATAACCGGGTTGAGTTAGAACATTCATGGGCGGTAATTCAGAGAGATATCAGCATTCAAGAAAACTGGGAATTTTGACAGAGACAGTTGAAGAACCAATTATAGCCCTCACCTTTAATCACTGATTTTTATGTCCTCAACTTCCTCTATCTTTTCATATGCCTCGATAGTATACTTTAGATCCTTAAAGTATAAACTCAGGAACAACATCTTTTTGTCACTGTTGTCGGGGAACAGAGAAACGAAGCTTTTCCCTAGGAAGAACAACATTGACACTTTCCTTCTTTGATAGTGAACAAAGTTTGGAAACCTTCTAAGGCTACCTTTACATTCCACTTGGCGACTTCATATTGTTTAAACTGGCTCTTAACCAGAAGAACACTAGGAAGAATCTAGACGACGAGAAGATTTCGCCTTTTTCTGACCCAGAAAGAATTATAAAATCAAGAAGACACTTCCGAGAGACTGTCTCATCGACAAATAAAAATTATCAACCTAAATTCACATAGTCTAACTTTGAAGATCAACTCAGTGAATCAATTATTCCACCCCTTTACGGGAAATACTCCATTAATAAAGTTACATCCCCCGAATCAGATTTGGTTCTGCCCTTTTTTAAGATAGAATCTTTCTCAGTCGTTTCCCACACCAATAAAAAATGAAGATCTATCTCACTTATTGTTGTGACTGATTCTCCCTCGCTTCTCAAAGTTCGTTTTCCCACCTCTCAAAACTCAAACAATTATCCTATATATCTCGATTCAACTTCTGTTGATTCTCTTATATTTTCACCCTATGATTCTGAAGGAACCATTCCACATTCCCCAAGCTCCTTTTGTTCAAGTTTCATCCCTTCCGATAACCAACTTCTTGAAACCCTTCCTTATAACCCCCAAACTTTTACCACTAAAGCCACAATGGCCGCGATGGAGCAGGTGGGGTAGGAGGTGTTGCCGCAGGTGGTCTGGGAGGAGGAGGAGGTGGCCAAGCACCACCTCTTCGAATATTTCCAAAGGTTGCTACAATCTATGCTCCTCTGGTTCTACCAGTCCCTCTCCATAATTTATTAGAAAATTACATGAAAAACCTGCCCAAGTTCACAAGAGAGGGCGATTTAACGATAGTTGAACACATAAATGTTTTCAATCAATTCACTAAAATTCTTGGATTGGAACATGAAGATGTTTACTCCAGACTCTTGGTTCAAACCTTTGAAGGGAAAGTAAGAACTTGGTTTCAAGGCCTAGCGGCTAGATCTTTATCATCATATGATGAACTTGAAAACGCTTTTATCAGACAGTGGGGTGAGCGGAAAGACCATCTTTATTATCTAACCAAATTTGGAGCTCTTTGAAAGAAAAAATCTGAATCAGTCCTTGAGTTCACCCAACGATTCAACAAATTGTACAACAAGATCCCAACCGAGGTCAAACCCTCACAACTTGTAGCGAAAGTGACTTTCGCTGGAGCTTTTGACCCCGACTTCGCCCTGTTATTAAGGGAGAGAAGATTAGTATATCTCACCAAGATGCAAGATGATGCCTTGGAAATCAAATCTAACATGATGGCATCAGGGAAACTGAAATCCAAATTTGAGACTGAAAACAAAGAAATAAGGAGATACAGGGAGCAAGGAGGACCCTCTAGATCAGGGAGATCCTCAGGATGATATGGCTAGAATCATCAAAGAACTGTCAAACAAAATATTGAGAATATAACTTGATCAAGCTAAAAATGAACATTACCCTAGAAAAGAATTCAGGAAGAACCCTAATCCTCAAAACCACCAAAAACAAATTAAGAACGAAGATCAAAAAATCCAAACCCCTTTTAAAAGAGAAAACTTTATAGGAGGACAAGGCTTGGAGGATTTCGAGGAGTTAGAAGAGGATATGAACAATCTTGGCGAAGACTTATTATAACCTTATATAAAAAGACGTGATTACAAAAAGTCTTTGACTATAGAGTATAGGACTGAGAGTAACAAGAACAACAGTGTTTCAGAAGATTCGACCTATCAGGGAATAGTGGATGGTATAATGGTCGAGCTCCACCAGAAGTATAACCTAAGACCTAGAAACAGGGTTTCCACAACTGCTCCAGTTAAAAAGATATTTTCGAGGGTTGAAACTAACCAAGCAGTTTCAAAAATCACTGAAAAATAGATTGAATGGACTAAGACCGCTAACATACAGTCTATTAGAACAAAGACAACAGAAATGCCACCCTTAAGCATGCAGAAACTAGACACCCCTCAACCAAGGAAAGATGAAAAGAAAGGGATGGAGACTCAAACCATGGAAACTGAAAAAACCATTGGAAGTTTTAATCTAGAGAATGAAATCAATAAGATCAAAATCCCTATTCCCCTTGTTGAACTGGCCAAAAACCCGATATACCGAAAACAAATTGCTAAAATGATTAGTTTTTAAGAAAATTAAAGTCAGGCCGATGTTATTAACTTAGAAGATGATAAGCGTAACATAATTTTTGGCCCACACTTCGAAGGTGCTAGAGACACCGTTTCCCCTTTCTACATCACTTTGATAGTTTTCAGCCATCTGCTCCATAACTACATGTTAGATTCTGGGGCCTCTCACAATGTGATGCCTAAAGCAATCATGGACAGACTTGGCCTAGAAATCACTAGGCCTTATGGAGATTTATATTCATTTGACTCGAGGAAAGTCAAGTGTATAGGCATGATAAAAGACTTAGTTGTAAATCTTGCACAGGTACCCACCAAAAGTGTTTTAATGGATGTGGTTGTCACAGATATACCTCCGAAATATGGCATGCTCTTGTCTCGGTCCTAGGGTGATAAACTTGGAGGTTCTCTTCAACTTAATATGACGTACGCAACGATTCCATTTTTTGAAGTCTAGTTCACGCAATTGTATAGGGAAACCAGGTTGGTGTTTACGGTTAGTGATCCTCTCAGCCCAAATAATTATCATGTATATATTGTTGATCAGGATTTAGGTAATTGTATATTATCTATAGATGATGATGTTGACGCATGTGTAGAAGAAAGTTGTAAAGGAAATAAAAAAGAAAAAGAACAAATAGAACAAGATGTATATAGCACTGGCGTTTGGAAAATGTTTTTTGACAGTGCCTCGTCTTATCTTGCAGCTGGGACTGGAGTAATTTTTGTGGCACCTGATAACCAATTCGTTATCCCTTTATCTTATAGGCTATAGTGGAACATTGACCAAACTAATAGCATATGTGAGTATGAATCTCTAGTGTTAGGGTTAGAGGTCGCTAGGAGAATGAAAATTAAAAACTTGGAAGTTTTTGGTGATGCAGAGTTAATCGTGAAACAAGTCAATCGCCAGTACTAGGCCAAACATCCTAAATTAAGGTCATATTGAAATTGTGTTTGCGACCTAATCGAAAAAAATTTATCTTCTGTTAATATTCACTTCATTCCGAGAGTTGAAAATCAACAGGCGGATGCCTTAGCCAAAGATGCTTCGACTTTCGCACCTCCCACTACTTTCAAACTCAAATATCATATACAAATGAGGCATAGGCCTTCCATACCCAATAACATAAAGCATTGGCAAGTCTTTGAGGATGAAAAACAGCTCCGAAAATTTTTAGAAAGAGTAGACGAGTTCGTCGAAACGCATGTTGACCAAGAGAACCAGAATGATCCTATTTGGATCATGCAGGAAGGGGAAGACCCCTAGGAGTTCCAAGATAAAATTGCAAATCACCATGTGTTGGTTTTAAAAATAATCAAATACCCAAGGGCTTGATTCCCTTAGAAAGACTCTTTAATCATGATGACATCCCTTTGAAGACTACCTTACAGCCTCAACTGGAGGAAGTCGAAGATTGCAATATAGGTACCAAAGATAGTCCTAGATTAGTTAAAGTATCCAGGTACCTGTCTCCTGAAATCAAGAGTAAATATGTTAAGTTTCTTAAAAAATACAAAGATGTTTTTGCCTGGTCTTATGATGAGTTGTGAACTTATGATACAACCATCATGGAACATAAAATTCCATTAAAACCAGACGTCAAACCTTTTAGGCTGAAACTCAGGCAGATCAACCCTATCTTACTACCAGTGATAGAAAAGGAGGTCAAAAAACTCATGGATGCTAAAATCATAGTCCCACTGAGATATTTTGAGTGGGTAGCTAATTTAGTCCCAGTGAGAAAGAAAAATGGCGAGATCAGACTGTGTGTCGATTTCAGAAACCTGAATTGCTCATCACTCAAAGACAATTACCCATTTCCTAAGCTGGATCACATTTTAGAAAAGGTAGTTGGGGTTAACAGAATGTCTATGATTAATGGTTTTTTAGGTTACAATCAAATCGCAGTGCATCGGGACGATAAAGAAAAAACTGCTTTCACTACCCCTTGGGGTACTTTCATGTATGATAAAATGCCTTTTGGTTTAATGAATGCAGGGGAAACTTTTCAGTGAGCCATGAATATCGCTTTCATGGGTGAAAGAGATAAGTTCATGGTTATCTATCTTGATGACTTGATTGTGTTCTCCAAATCTGATGTAGAACATCTAATGCACCTTAAACAAACCTTTGAGAAATGCCGAAAATTTGGTTTGTCACTCAATCCCAAGAAATCTCATTTCACGATGAAAGAAGGTAAAATCTTGGGCCATATCATGTCTAAATATGGAATCAAAATTGATCCCAAAAGGGTTGAGGCAATAGATACAATAATTTTTCCTAGAAATGTAAAAGAAAATCAGTCTTTTTTAAGAAAAATAATTTTCTTGAGGAGATTCATCCCTAACTTTGCTGAAATTGTGAAATTGATAATAGATATGCTCAAAAAGGACAGTGAAGTGAAATGGACAAGCGAATCCAAAGCGCCATTTCAGTGCATCAAGAAAGTAATAAGAGAAGCACCAGTCTTGGTGAGCCCAGATTACACAAAAGAGTTTTTGATTTTTTATTTTGCTTTGGAACATACTATCTCAACTATGTTGTTACAAAACAATGAGGAAAGTTTTGAGCGACCTATTGCGTTTTTCAACAAAAGTCTCAGAGATGCCGAGTTGAAATATGATATATTGGAGAAACAGGCCTATGCAATGGTGAAATCTCTCAAAGCTTTCAAAACTTACATGTTGCACTCAAAGGTCATTGCTTATGTACCCTCTAGCTCGGTTAAAGATATCCTAGTGCAACCAGACAGCGATGGAAGAAGAGGTAGGTGGTTAGCTAAGATCCAGGACTTCGACCTAGAAGTCAAACCAATTAAAATTATCAAAGGTCGGGGTTTGGCCAAATTTCTTGCCTAATCGAACTTAAAATCACTTGGGATAAATCAGTTGCAACAGACCGAGGGATTTCTGGAAATAGATGAGCTTGATGTCACTGCACCTACAACCGAAATTCAAGACAATTTTTCTACTTCGGCCTGATATCGCGACATCGTCCATTACCTACTCACGCTTCAATGTCCTAGTGAGTTAACCCATCTAAATCTAGGATGATAAAGCTACATGTTGTAAAATATTGTATCATAGATGCTAAATTATACTGGAAAGACCCCTTGGGTTTCCTGTTGAGGTGTTTAGGCGAAATTGAAACAGAAGGGGTTATAGATGAATTCCATGTCAGGGTGTGTGGAGGAAATCATGCATGGCGAGCAACATCTTATAACATCTTAATATCTGGATACTACTAGCCCAAATTGTTCACAGAAGTGAACACTAAATTTTGAAATTGTGTCCCTTGTCAGTTGTTCACAGGCAAACAGAAGGTGTCGGCTTTGCCCCTTATTCCAGTTAAAACCGAAGCCCCATTTCAGCAATAGGGACTTGATTTCATTGGAGAAATTCATCCACACTCCAGCGCGCAACACAAATGTATCCTAACTGCTACTGATTATTTCACTAAATGGGTGGAAGCTATCCCCACAAGAAATGCAATTGATTCGGTAGTAATCAATGTTTTGGAAGAAAATATTTTATCCAGGTTTGGTTGTCCCCGAAAAATAGTCACTGATAATGCGCAAGCATTTGTCAATGGCCATGATAAATTTTTGCCTAAAATATAACATCATACCAGGACACTCAACAACGTACTATCCACAAGGTAATGGTCTGGCTGAATCATCCAACAAAAGCCTGATTACCGTGATAAAAAAGGTTCTAACTGAAAACAAGAAAGTGTGGCATATCCATTTAAAATATGCTCTATGGGCCAATAGAATAAGCACTAAAAGAACAATTGGGATTTCCCCTTTCTAGATGGTATATGGCACTGATGTCCTTTTACCAATAAATCTTTCTCTACCAGTAATGAAACTCTGACAGGATTCAAATGAAGAACCCAATGACATTACCAGAAGGATAAAATAGCTGGTCAAAGTCCAGCAAAATAGGGCCGAAGTAAATGAAAGGTTACAAAGATATCAGGATAAAATGAAGGCCTTGTTCGATCAGAAAGCTAAAGATAGAGAATTCCTCCCTGGTGACTTGGTCTTGAATTGGGAAGCCAGGAAAGAAGACACTGGAAAACATGGCAAATTTGATCTGATCTGGTCTGGCCCATACAGGATTTTGGCCTTTGAGGGAAAAAATGCCTGGTTATTAGAAAACCTGGATGGAGACATTTTCAATGCCCCTGTAAATGGGTGGCATATTAAACACTTCATGCAATAATGTGTTTCTAAATCCTCAGTGTACATACTGGTTTATTTTCATGTTTTTTGTATAGATACCAAAAAAAAAAAAAAGAGGTTTCTTTTCATGACGTTTCCTAATGATTATAATGTTATGGAATGTAAGGTAGTTAGAGAGGTAGTGGGGGGGCCCAGAGGGCCCATAGTGATAATAGTGGAGGTCATTCAATGTAAGGTGGACTAGGTCCACTATATTATTAAATAAGGCCCACTATGGTAGTTAGATATAATAAATGT
>ML812764.1:36129-70491 GCA_009831015.1 Picea engelmannii
AGGGAGTTTTGCGATTACGAACCGAAAAACCAGGGTTTGAAGGGGTTTGTATATGTTAATTTGAATTGGTTTTTATACTTTGTCAAATGATCTCTTTGCCTATTTTCGCATATCTATGTTATACTAGAAACCGTTCAATCAGCACAACAACTAGATATCTTGAGAAAGATATAAATGAATGAGCAGATGAGATGTTCTTGTTGTAATAAGAAAAACACGATTCGACAACACAATGCTCTGCATAGGGATGGATATAGATCCAAGGTCGAGGCATTTAGAAGAGTTTAGAACTTTGGCTTGCATGTATATATATATTTTTTTGATGTATTAATAAAAAAAAAATTATTTTTGTTGTGCAGCTCGGGGCTCCTCGGTGTGACCTTGTGCTTGCGCTTCATCTCTGAACACGCATCATTATCTACACAAGAGGAAATCTGGTAATTTCTTGAAAGGGTAGGATCCTTGTCATCAACCTTATCCATTTCTTTGTTACCTTTGAAAGTTGCACTCCACTCAATATCACCTGATTGAATTCCTTCAAGTTCTCCTGATGGAGAACCCTTTTCTTGAACTTCAGAGAGACTTCTAAATCTTGAGCTATCTTCTTCATCATTGCCAGAATTGATACCCTTTTCATAGTATGTTTTAGATTTCAATTCCTCAATTTGCTTCACAAAAGGGAATTTTTTTGAAATGTGAAACTACATCTTCCTGTAGGATAGTGCTTGGTCTGATTATTTTTAAGCCCAGATAAATGTGACTGCTCATTCGAAGAAGAATAAGAATCCTTCTTAGCTCTCTCTTCAGCTTTCTTCTTATGGAATTCCTCTATCTCTGATGCTTCTTAAGTTATACAAGTGTGAATGGTGTGACTATGCACTGTCCATGAAATTTGGTTATCAATGTTTCTCATAGAGAGTCCTTCTAAACTCATTAGAGACAGTACATGACTAGGACACTAGGGATGAAGTTTTACCAGATTCTTTAGAATGATTGTGAGGGAGGGAGTAAGGAAAAATCTTTCTAAAGAAACAGATTGCTAGTAGAACATCCATTCGTAGATTGATACGTTGATTTTACTATCAATAATCCAGAATATATGGTATTGTCACCCGTGTAGAAGATCTTGGAGAAATTGTTGTATAGGGTTCTCGTTGTAATCCACTAGATTATAGTTATTCAACTTTGATGATTGATTCAAGTTGGGTCACTCTGTATCTTCAAATTGAACTCGAGTACAAACTCCTCAAGCCTTCTTTGAAAATTCCCTACTCTGGAATTGATCTGAGCAAACAAGATTTTCATGCATTTGACATTGTATGTTGAAAAAACTTTAGAAGAACCATGTAATGGATTCTGGAAATGACAACAAAAGGGAGGCTTTATATGCAGTTCAAATCTGAAGGGGGATTTAAGGGAGACTGAATGCTATCTGGATCACTTTCCAAAATTGTATGTTTTGTCTATCGGTATTATACAAGCTATCTAATAGGCCTTTTATGTTTAGACAACTATTTGCTATATTTACATTTAATTAAGGACCAATTTGGTGGTTGCAGAGTTATTTAGAGCAATGAGGCCACTATTTTGTTTTGACGGCATTACTATGGTTGGGCTCTGATACGCGTGACAAACATATAACAGGCAAGGATAAACAACTACTAGTTTAATTTTAAGAACGTTATTTTGGAATCATATGCCAAAACAAACTTGTTGGAACACTTTGGTCTATCAATAGGGCAATGATTCATTAGCCTTAACTTCATTTCCCAATATCTGCGATAGTTCTTAGAGATAAACAAATGATATAAATAGGTCACAATATATTCAAAATGATTGCATTAGTGTTGGTCATATAGCAGAGGCAAGGGTGATCCTAATTAGAATGCAAAAAAAATCTAGATGCAATTCTACCAGGCAAAGTCCTCAACGAAGATGATTTTCAATCTTGAAGTAATATGAATCATTTTCAATATGTATGTTATTTATATTTAAATTTGTGTTAAAAATTTATGTGCTTGGCTTGCAGGTTAGGCGGAGCTGGAGCTGGAGTTGGAACTTGGCCCTCAGGCTCAGATTTATCCAATTTTATCTAATTTTCGTGTGGGTACAGTTCCATTTCTAAATTGGGTAGGCAGGTAGGTAGGCCCTTAGGGCTCCAGTGCTTCAAACTGAATCTCTAATACCTTGTGTAGGGTTCTGCTCCACAGAGCCTTATAAAACCCAAAAAAAAAATTATTTTTAAGGAATGCTAACCTAACATTTTTAATACTTCATAACCAGCACATAACCAATAACCAACATATATAAAATTTATTGAACTAAACATAATAATCTTACAAACAACCTTATAACACATCATATTCCTCAAATATATAAAACAAATACGTAAATTAAAATACCTTGGTCTGATGCTAAACTCCCGCTAGTCTTGTTGTCCTTCCTGCTGCTGCCTTGCCCAACTTGATGCCACTGACCAACTCTTCCCAAACCAACTAATGTCCCAGCCAGCTAGGAGCATCCTGTCCGTCTCCCTAGCTCCAGGAAATCGAAAGGAATCCTGGCCCCCGTGCCCAAACCCCTAGCAACTCGGTGCCCCCTGCAATGATACTCAAAGACTGCAGAACTCTACCACAGAACCAAAGAAGCCAAGCTAAGAAACCAGAACTCTCATCCCCCTCCAAAATGATTCCTCCCCCCCAAAAAATGCCCCTCTTCCCGTAAGGCTCCTCCCATCATATCCCTCCTTCACCGGCCCTTTCCTCCTCATTAATTTCCTTATCCCTACATTCATTATCTTATCCTCTTATTTAATGTCTTGTCCCTTTTATTTAATGTTTCTTATCCTTTTATTTAATGTTTGTTATCCCCTCCGTATAGTAAGTTTTTAATAAATTAAATTATTAACCCCTTTAATTATTTACTCACATAATTAAAGAGTCAATTAATAATTAATTAATCATTGACAGTTATGAACAAGTAATTATTAATTATTAATTAGTTAATATTATATAAGAAATAATTATTGTTTAGCTAACATCTTAGGACAATTTATCAAATTAATTATAATTAATAATCCTATACATTTATTTAAGTAGGGTCATTACATTTAGTTTTGATTTAAAATAATAATTTTTAAATTTAGATAATTTTTTGTAAATGTCAAAATTATAAGTGTTGCTAACGAATTACTATTATTCAAACCATGGATGTTACAAATTGAATTACTAAGTATATATGAATGACTTTTGAAATCAAATACTAATTTCTAAATTTAGACATATTTTTAAAAATGTCAAAAGCATAAGTTAGATACCTTGAATTATTATATTTTAGAAAGATAACTTATATTTTCTGTCCTTATTAAATTTAAGAATTTTTTTCATATATACCATTAAGGTATATTAAATTTTGTTTTAAAATATTCATTTTTAGATTTAGATATCTTTTTGAAAAAGTTGAAACCGTTAGTGTTGCAAATTGAATAACATCTATCTTGTACTAGAATATTTTAAAAATATACCACCTAAATTACAAGTGGTGTTGCTATTAAAATGATTCATTTTCTAAATTTCTTAATGTAATACACTTTTTCCTATTTGAGTGACAATTTGGATAGTAATTGGTGTTGTAAAGTGAATTTTTTAATTTAAAATCATAAAAACATAATAAAAGACCATTCACATTTCTAACAAGAAAAACATTGTTCAGATCCTTTATTATTCAAATGTAAACTTAAAAAATTGGAATAGCAGAAACATCTATTATTATGACTAACGAAATGTATATTTGAACCTATTTTAAAATGTCTTATTCATTTTCTTCATAAGTTGTGAATGTAACTTTATTTTCTAACATAAATTATTAGTTTTTTTATATTAAAAGAGTTGTAGCTTCATGTAGATAGTAGTGAACTATAGAATAATAAGGGGTTTATATCCAAATAGATGAGTCCCCTCTCTAAAATGAGGTGTATATGTGTTATTATTATTGGTTATTAGAAGAGAATTTGACATTTTATCTCACAAGAAATTTGTGATGTAAAAGATGAATAGATTTTGAAATTAAATACTAATTTTTATATTTTAACTTTTTTTAAAATGTTAAAAACATGAGTTGGACACCTTGAATTAGTATTCTTTTAAGAACAAAAAATACCTTTTTCACTCCCTTTTAAATTTAAGAAATTTTTAAATAGATTATCAAAATATATTGAATTTTGATTTAAAATATTAATTTCTAAATTTAGATAACTTTTTAAATATATCTAAATAGATGATCAAAATATATTGAGTTTTGATTTAAAATATTAATTTCTAAATTTAGATAACTTTTTTAAATTGTCAAAATTATAAGTGTTGCAAATTGAATAACCAAGTAGATATTTTGTAAAAACCATGAGTGTGACTGTTGCAAATTGAATTACTATGTGGATATGAGTGAATTTTGAAATCAAATAATAATTTTTATATTTAAAAATATTTTGGAAAATGTTAAAAACATAAGTTAGAGACCTTAAATTAATATTTTCTTGGAAGACAATTTATCTTTTTCTTTTCTTAAATTTAAGAACTTAAGTCATACATCATTAAGGTATATTAAATTTTGATTTCAAATATTAATTTCTAGATTTAGGTATTTTTTTGAAAATGTCAAAACCATGAGTGTTACACACTAGAATATTTTATAAAATATACTACCTAAATTATAGCTTATGTTGCTATTAAAATAGTTGATGTTTTGAAATGAATATTTTTTATTTAAAATCATAAAAACATATTAGGAGACCATTCACATTTCCAACCAGAAAAACATTGAAGATCCTCACTTATGTCCATATAAACTTAAAAATTTGGAATAGGAGAAACATCTATTATTATGACTAATGAAATATTTATCAAAACACATTTTAAAATGTCTTATTAGTTTACTTGATGAGTTGTAAATATAACCTTATTTTCTAACATAAATGATTACATTTTGGTATTATAAGGGTTGTGGCTTCATGTAGATAGCACTGGAGTACACGATAATAAGAGGGGTTGTATCCAAACATATGACTCCCCTCTCTAAAATGAGGTAAGTATCAACTCAAGATAAAGTGCCCTTTTGTTTATTACATTTCTTCTAATCCCTAAAGTGTCTGTATAGATCCAGGAAAATTCACAAGTTCTTTACATAAGAATTGAAAAAAAAAATCTCACAAATTCGTTATGTTACATAAGAATTGAAAAAAAAAAAAAAAAACTTATAAGTCTAAGATTAGCTTAGTAGTTACCTAATTGTTTTTCATTTAAAAAATAATCTATGAGGTGGCTCTCTCTTGCAAATTCCTTGTTATTCTCCATATTCAAGAATACCAAATTGATTAAAGGAAACAAAATGGTGTTTCTTATATATACTTCAAATTTAGATGTAGAACTTATTTAGGAAGGTTAAATTTTAAGTACGAGGTAGACTCATTTTAAATTTAAATGCAAGGTGACATATTGATGTTTTGGAGAGTTTAGTGAAAAAAAAAATACTGATATTTTATAAGGTTGTAAATATTAGCACTCTGTAATTCCTAGAGATTGTTAAGGGAAGAAGAAATTAACATAGGTAACTTACCAAAACCACTTCGAAACTGGGATCTAGCCCTGCCATTTTTAGAGAGGGATCTCTCTATAGGATTTAGATATGTTTGAGTTTTAGATATTAGGCTAGTTAAAATAATATGGGTTTGTTTGTTTTTTTTATAAAGATTGGTTGAAGTATTTCTTTAAACATCCATTGGGCTATGGGGTCTATGATTAATTTCAACATTTCCTCCTTGTGGCCTTGAGTCTCATCCATTTCCTTTTGATGTGGGTCTTCTGTGGCTAGAATTTTCAGTTATTTTCTTAAGGATGCTATATCAACATTATTCTTATTTAGTATCTCCTCAGCTACTTTAACATTTGATGGGTCAAATCCAATCTTGAGTACTAGCTCCTCCAGAGATTTGATATTGTTATCTTTTGCTAGGTAAGATATCTTCTCGAGCTTCAACTGAGACTGGACATTGTTTAATGAGACCTGCAACTTTGCAGCATAAATGGAGGTATTTGCTAGGGTGGATAAAATCATCTCCCCAGTTTGTATGTGCATATCCATTTGATCAGCTGGATGAACCTCTGTTACATCAAATTCAAATGTTGACCTCTTGTAATTAGAAATTTCCTTGGGATGAGGCACCTATGCTTGCAAGAATACCATGTGCATCCTTCCTTTTTCTGTGTCAAAGGCAAAAAGTAACCTATGCTGCACTTTTGATGTCTGCTTCCAGAATTGTGCATAGGTGCTATTGGTCAACAGTTCATTCTTCTTTTTGATCAAGTTATACTTCTCAAAGATGTTGAGTCCTACAGGCTCCTGTGAGGACTTAGTTGTCAATGTGGTATCAGTCTATTTCCTAGCTGAGGAAGTGGACATTGTATGCTGGCTACCTGAGAAGGGTGATGAATGTGGTCTCTCCATAACTATGATGGACTGAGTTTTCTCTTCTCTGGACTTGTCAGGTGTATGGCTGGTTTTGGTCCTCTTTCGGTAGACTTCAAAGTCTTATGTTGAGACTTCTATGACTAAAGGGGAGACTTCATTTCTATCCCTCTTCTATGATTGTACCTATGGAGTAATAGTATGTGAAATGCTAGCTGGTGAAGACTATTTTTCAGTGTCTGTCAGAGTGTTTTCCTCCCACTCTATCTGGTTCATGAGTTTCTCAATTTCAGGTTTGGGCACATGAGCATAGGGAGAAATTTTGTTTTTGAGCCTGGTTTCTGCAATAATACCACAAGGGTCATAGTGCCATGGGAAACTGAGGTTGAAATTCATTTCCTTTAATATTTTATTACCTTCTTCCCCTGCAGCTCTGCTGTTGCAAATGAAAGAGCCTATCTGACCTTTGATCCTGAGTTGTTGCTTCTTCCTGACTGCCACAAAGTGAATATCATTGGAATTTATCATCTGTTTGATATATTCCAAAGTGAATATCATGACAAGAAAATAATTTGGTAGCTTGTAAGGGGGTAATTCACATCCATAGATCCTGATTTCTGTATGATTATGGTAGAGGTACCAGTCCCCTATTTTATCTAGGTCTGACAAGTGTAGAATTCTATGAATTTCCTCATTTATCCTTGGTTCTACTCTTCCACTGAGCATGCATACCATTGGATGGTAGAATTGGTCGATGAACTATTTGAAGTTGAACTCATATGATTTATTCTTCACTATGAATGTCCAAGAGGTTACAGGTTGAGGGTTACCATCTTGGTCCAATTTCTACTGGGAGAAGGAGAACTTGTCTGCTTGGAAAAAGAGGAACAGGTACACCAATATTGAAGACTACCTGAACATGCCTTCTGTAGAAAACTTGAACAACTATTCATGGATGTTTTCAGCTAGAAACTGACTGTATTCAAGCTGTGTAGTAGCCTTTTCCTCAGTATAGAAAATGGATAGAAAGCCCATAATGGGTTAATCTACCCATTCATCAGAATAGTATCCTAGGAGGCCACATAGGGATGAGATGATATGGTTACCTTTAACTGAGAAGATGGAGGAATGATATAGGGGATTCAACTTTGGTAATTGAGCGTTTTCAGGTAGGAAAAGTTCAAAGATCTGAGCTCTCTGCGGGAAAGATAATTTCTAGCATAACTCGGTCAAGATTTCAATGGAGAAGGGGGAGGCAGAATCGTTTCTGGGTATTTGCAACATCTAATCTATCATTTGAGGGGTGATGGTGAAAATATTTTCTCCATACAAAGAGACAATGGCCCTTTGGTCAGGAATATAGTGTGCTTGACATTTCAGGGAAAATTCAGAGAAATTGTATGTCTGGGGGAACATGTATAAAGGGATGTTGGACTCCCATAGTTCAATCTCGTCGCTCTGATCCAGAAAAACATCATTGATCCATAAGTGTAATTTGAAGAAGTCGAATTCACACTTCGGCTCTGCAATTAAATAATCTATGTCGGCTAGGGGGATACGATCTAGATCCATGGGAGGAGGGAGGAAAGGATTTTCTACGGTCTCAGAGGACTTGGATTTGGGCGCCATCATTAAACGGATACCTGCAAATGGAAAAGGTGTAGTCTGTGTTTACCAGGTTTTAATGGTGGTTGTTGACTGTGAGATTTGATCACGGTTGACTTGAGAACAGGAACTGGTGGTGTTGACTATGTATGGATCGATGAACAATGCAAAAATGGCGAAAGAACGGAGTTAAATGGCTGAACAGGGTGTCCGTTATTGAGAAGATGGTGATTCAGATAGGTAACGGTAATGGTCCATTGATTGGCCAATGGACATATCATATGAGATGTGGAGAGCATTTACTGGCCAACGGGTGGATGGAGGTGACGTGGATGGTAATGAGTGGGAAACGGGTTAATGGGATGTGACAGGCGACATGTGAGTGGAGTGTGACGTGTAGGCATGGTAGTGGAGTGTGGCGGCAAAGTGTGGAGGTGGTATGAATGAGTGGTTTGATGTTTTACTCGGAGGGGTGGGTAGGCAGTAAGCGATAAGGAGTGAGGGGGGTCGGAGTTAACATGAAGACGACATGTTATGAGGGGCCCACGCTTGGAAAACCACCAACTCGGACCCCCCCCCACCCCCCCACCGTTAAAGGAAGAAAGGTCGGGGGGGTCCGATATTCTCTGTCGAACGTAGATCTGAGCGCGTTTGAATCGACCGTTGATATTAGCGCGCATTTTAGCACAAAGTGCCAAAATTGACATATCACCACGAAACTTAGGATAACAACATTTAATGGGTTTTTCTAACTCCCCTTTCTTTATTTTGTCACCAAGGGGTCAAAAGAACATCATTTCAACTTCAAATCAAAGGCATTTAATCACCCTTTCATCAATTTTATTGAAATAAGACATGTTAACCTATATCCTAATCTAATTACCTAGTACATTTAACTCAGATTAAACTATTGGGTCAAAAAATACTCTAACCTGAGACATTTGACCAAGATTAAACTGTTTGATCAACTTATTCACTACCCTATCTAATTTGGCTAAGATTAAATTGTTTAGCCATATTTATTCACTATCTTATCTTCATAAATTGAAAGAGCTTGATCATGGTTTAGACAGTATGAATCAAGCCAAATTATTTCATGGGGTTTTATCATCTTCTTTATTTTTATACCCTCTTTTGATTTTTTGTATTTTTTATTTTCTTTATTTTTCTTTTTCTTTTCTTTTTGTAAATCATTTGTAGAATAAAATATTATTTACAATATAATGCAACTAGAAGAAGAGATTATAATCACTAGGTGATCCTATGAAACATAGGGTTTTAACAGTAAAGAAAAAGCATTGAATATTTTAACATATATTTATTTAAAGTTTTGTTTATAACAAGTTTATTTAGTATTTTAGAATTACAGTTAAGAATGAAATGAAAAGATGATGCAAACATATTGATTATGTGGTTTTAAAAATACTAGGCCATGAGATGTTTCAATTTTTTTAAGAAAATAATTATTAATTTTATTTTCTAAAAAAACAAAAACATTTTATTTTTATTTTTGAAATTATATAATGTTATTTTTTTTATTGTCTACATAACTTGATTTGAAAAAATAGTTATGGTAGATAATTTTGAAATTAGTGTTGGCCCTATGTATAGGATAACATTGAAACTCTATAAAACCCATCTCATTCATGGGTACACACTTAAATCTCCACATAGTAATGGATGGCACATGCAATAATTTGTTTATAAAAACAAGGCGAGGAGTAGACTACATTTGTTTTAATAATTATTTGGATCATTGTTGAATATATATATATATATATATATATATATATATATATATATATATNATATCGTTTGGATTATTATATATGATTTTGGTGATGTTCCATGCTCAATGTTGATTATTGAGTTAAAATGTTGTTATGGATAATTTAAAATGTAGTTTTCATACTTCATTTCATATATGTATTAAGATATTTAGACACTTAGGATTTATTTAAAATCAACTTGGTATAATGTGTCGTTAGGTAAAAGTGTGTTTCTTTAGAATGCATTTGTATTTAGGTAATCCGATGGTCATGATATGTTCTCGACATAGAGTGATCCGACGGTTCATATTCTCCTCGATCTTAATGACTACATTGACTTGTGGCATAACACCCGATTGGTCAATGATCTCTATTTTAAGAGAATGGCGAGTTATTATTCGATAATCGATTGTGAAAAGATCTCTTGTAAATCTCTTTGTAATATTTTTCTTTTGCATTAATAAATTGCTCCAAGTGGCCACGTTGGTTGGGGCTGTGGATGTTTTTGTGTATGAGTTTTACCACATAAAAACATTAGTGTGTTGATATTTGATCTAGTTGCATGAGTGGTTACTGAAGGTGTTCGTCCATTGTTGGAATACCTGTGTTGTCGAAAAATGGTATCAGAGGGCATTTGAAGACTCGCTCCCATTGTAGATCGAAATCATGAAGTCATTTTGTTTCATCTATGGTTTCTTCCATTTCCGTACATTTCAGGGCTAAGAGGACCATTCCATTGCATCTAAAGTGTTTTTTTTAGTCAAGAACATTTTTCATTTCACTCGAAAATATTTCTGTTTTCCAAAGGTACGACCATTTTAGTCAGATCCGTAGGTATAAAGCCTAAATAAGCCATTTTAAAAACATTTACAGAGATAAATTTTGGTTTTATTTTTGGTTTTCTATTTTCATTTCCTAGTTGCTACTCTTTTCTATATGTGTATGCTCTTTTCCCCATGCCCTGTGCGATATCAACAAATTAGAAACAAAGTGGAAAGGGTTTTCCTGTATGCATATTCTCTTTTTTGTGCGCTCTATGAAATCTTGGTAAGTCCAAAAAAGAGGGAAACGTTATATTTTCTCGCTAAGTTAACCGAAATCTAATCTTTGTTTCTGTCGAGAACTGAAAGTTTTTTCTTTTGTGAGAAGATTTTTTTATGAGCACGCTCTACAAGGCTGTCTTCATCATCAACAAAAACAACAACAAACCTCCTTCTAATCAATATAATATGTTTTGCACTAGCTCACTTGGTTAAAAGTTTCTTTATTAAGTAAGAGGTATTGAGTTCAAGTATCTTTTGTTACTTTTTTTTGAAAAAGTTCACGCATTCATTGTAAAGTGCATTTCACTTAAGTTATAAAAGTGAATCAGTATTAAATAACCTTAATATTTTATTTATGTTATTTTTCATGCAACTTTTATTTACAAAGTAACTTCATTGTAAAAGTGATTCCCTATTATTCTATAAAAGTGGGTCACTTCATAAGTAGCTTATTTAAAAGTGATATTATAGGCACAATTAGGAGGAGTATCACCATGTGGATGAATTTATATATTCCACGTGGCTCTTTGGTTACCGTTTATGCCTTTTTTGAAAAGGGCATAACTTTCACTTCTGAAGTTTGTTTCTTTTTAAACCATCTATTTTTTCGAGATCTTTCCATCTAGACCATCAACTTCATATTTTTCTACATATTTTAATATGGAATCTCCCATTGATATTTTTCTCACTAGTAATGGATTACCTTAGGAAAAGAACTAGAACCCACTGGTGATGAAAATAAAGTAAAATGGGCCAATAAGAATGACGAAGCATGTCGACTGATCAAAATATCCATCTCTCCTAATTTAAGGTTTCACCTTCAAGGAATTGATGACTTTGATTATGCTTGGGAAAATCTTGAAACTGTGTTTGGTAAAAACAATATTATTAGATCCCAACAGTTGGAGAATCATTTAATGACCTTAATTCCAAATGATTTTCCTTGCATTGAAGATTACTTATCTAAGTTCAAAACACTTAGACTCTTATGTATAGAATGACAAATAGATCTCTCCAAAGATTGATGCAAATATGTCATTCTTGCTAAGTTGGTAGTGCATATTGTGTTTTTGTATCTACCTTTTATGCCACCATAGAATTTTTCACACTCATTTCTTACTATGTATTACCGCAGGTGACTTCCTCACCTACCTCTGCATTCATGTAAACCTGCGAACCCGACATATTATTTTAATAATATTTTTTCCTATCCTAAGTTCTATGAGGAACATCTCCAAGTGACAGATGACACTTTATTAACCAATGAGATACATCCACATGGAATTTAATGGATGGTGCCACATGGAAACTAATTAATGAAGACATGTGGTGGCGTACAAAAAGTGACACATGTCTTGATGACATATGGCAGATTCTTATGGGAAGATTGTTGGCCTACCGAGTGATGACATGTGGAAAAATTTGGTTGGGTGACTCATCATTGTTGACTGGGAAGATTGGTGGTTGACTGGGCATACAAAATTATTATTATATTCAACAATTTTCCAAGGGTGGAAATCCTCCAAGCTCCATAGTTTCTTCTCTTCTTGTGTTTCTTGCTAAGTATATAAAACACTTAGTTTTATACATCTTAAAGAATATAATATCCCAATGCATGTGGGATAGAATTTCAAACCAAAAAATTTGAATTTTATGAAGGGAAGCACGAAATTCATCCAAGGGCCCGCATTTTCCCATCAATTTTGATCAACGGTGGTTGAGCATTGATCTTGTGGAAGCCATAACTTGAGCTCTGGGTGTCGTAATCGTACAAAATTTATACTGTTGGAAAGGTATTTCAACGTAGAATATGGTGGTATGGGTTTCAAGTTCTTAAAGTTGATAAGTTTTTCTCATAAATTAAAATATCAGTCAGCTTCGTTTTTAATGGGTCTGCATGACAACCCAACTTCATGAGCTCATATCGTGAGATCCGAGCAACGGATTTGGGAAATTTTTTTATCATTGGAAATTTGAGACGATGAAGAGAACATCAGAAGTGGTTTAAATGGGTAAAAATTTGGTTTTAACTTCCATAAAATTAAATTACAGTCTTCCTCTTTTAGTGGAGAATTAATTAAATTTAAAAAAATAAAAGTTAAATTAAAAACTTTTATTAAAATGGGAGAGGGACCCACTTTCAATGTACTTTTATTAACGATGTGAATTCATTCATGAGGACTTAATGAGACAATAATTAAAGCAATTTTTCCAATAAGAAACTTGTACGGAAATTTCAAGAGAGGAAGAAAACCCTAACTGCTCAGGTAGTTAGAAAATCTCTTCTTAAAAAGAGAAGAGAGGCTTCATCAAGAGGTCCAAGAATCAGTATTATCAAAGGGGCAGGGCAGAAGATCAGAGGAAGAATAAGGTACAAACATGGATACACAATCAAGCTTCTGATCAAAAGAAAGAAATATCCACCTTCTCCATTATATATATATATATATTCTTCTACACCACTTCTCATAGTTTTATGCTCGAATCTCAGAGTTGGGAACATGGCTGAGTTGTTGAGTATTATTATTATATATTTTTTAATATTTTTTCTTACATAATCATGGAGTGTTTTTAGACACCTATATGGTTGTCAAAGATTTTGTAATGAAGAACATATTTCATAAATAAAACTCCACAAAGATTGCTTTGGGGTTGATCTCGAATGTGCTTTGTAACCCTATTTTTAGAATATAAAGTATTTGAGGTTGACCTATCAAATTATCTTTTGATATTGATTGCAATACTCTGTTAAAATTCTTTGAGATGATCAAATAATTATCTCTTATGAATAAGATATCAATGTATTTATATATTGTTAAGAAGATTGTGTGTGATGTTGATCACAATTAAATTATGATGTTGAATATCTCCTTCAATATTTGTTTTTACTGCACATAAATATTGTACTCATGTTATTAAAGAACCCTTTTATTTCATAATCTCAAGAAATAAAGATTTAGGGTTTGCTGCCTAGCACTATCTTAATCCAAGATATCACAGATATATCTTTTAGTCCAAGAGGAGTACCACCTCTCTAAAAATGAAGGGGAACTAATGTCCTCGTGAGGTTGTCATTTCGGTCATGATGGATTCAAGCGTCAACAGAAGATTGACAGACATTGCAACTTTTGTGGGAAATATGGTCATGATGAGTCCAAATGTTTTAAGAAGATGATATCTTTAGAAATAGGGATAAGAAGCACAACATCAGTATCGATTCTTCTTCTTCTTCTTCTCATGGACATGCACTTTCTGCTTTTGGTTTCTCCTTCAATTCAAGTTCTACTTCTTCTTTTGATGAGTGACTTATTGATTATGGAGCATATTATCATATGGATAAGGATAAGTCCATATTTTTTTTCTCTAAATGAATGTAACACCAATAAAATATTTGTTGGTGATGATAGATCTCTTAGTGTTGTAGGGTTTGGAACAGTTCAAGCAGATAATGGTAATTTCAATGATTTCTTATGTGTTCCAAGTCTTTCCCACAACCTTCTATAAATATATCAAATCACTCATTTAGGTGAAGGTAAAACCGTAGAGTTTTCACCTCACCAAGTTGTAATTAAGGATATATAAGATCCTCAACATGTTCTTGCAACTAGAATTGCTGATGATATTACCAGGTTGTACAGGTTTGACAATTTTGGTTCATCATATATTCCATCAGTTTTTGTTTCTCTTTGCGATGACTTGAGAAAACTTTGTCATGAGTGGTTTGGTCATCCAAACTATCATTCATTGCAAAAACTATGTAATCAATAGATGGTGACTAATATTCCTCTTGTTTCATGCAAAGATGGTGTTTGTGCCAGTTGTGTTCTCAATAAATATCATCAGGATGATTTTGACAAATGTGCCTCTTGGCATGCCTCGACCACTTTGAAACTTCTTCATAGTGACTCGTGTGGTCCACTTTCTTCTCCTTATTTTCTGGGTGCAAGTATTTATTAACTTTCATTGAAAACTTTTCCAAATACACTTGGTTTACTTATTAAAACTTAAGAACAAAGTTTTTGACAATTTATTAGCCTAGAAGGACCTTGTAGAAAAAAAATTGGACATTAACTTCAAATATTAAGAACAAATAATGGAGGCGAATATGTGAAAAATCAATTTACAATTTACCGCACTGCATAGGGAATCCAATTCAAACATGTTGTTCCATATACACCATAGAAAAATGGGGTTGTTGAGAGAAATAACTTCATATTAAAATAAATGGATAATCATATGATCCAGTCTAAGGGATTAAGTTTAAAGTATTGGGCGGAAGCCATTAACTGTGCAAATTACATATTAAATTGCGGTCCCACAAAGGATCTTAAAATTATAACACCAGAAGAAGCATGTAATAAAATTACGCCATATGTAAGTCACTTCTTTGTATTTGGCAGTGTAGCATGGGCTCACATTCATGATGAGAAAATGAAAGTATTGCATCATAAAAGTGATAAGTGTATATTTGTCAACATCTAAATATGTCAAAGGTAACATACTTCCTCAACCACATTGTAATGAAATTATTATTAGAAGAGATGTTAAATTTGATGAAAAACTCTTAGCATGCAAGCCTAATTTGGCGTGTGTGCCTTCTTAGGCTAGTGATCCATATTTTATGTTTGTGCCATATTCTATTCCTATTATGGTTTCTTCTTCTTTAGATGATGACAGTGAGTTTTAAAATCTACCTCCACCTACTCACCTTCCTCTAGATGATTCCATTGAACCTGAACCTGCACCAACGCCACTACTTCCTATATGGGTCCATTCAACATGAGAAGAAGTTGGTTATATTGTTGGTGATCCTTCATATTAGTGTCGAACAAATTCATAGTTCCAACTAGCCTTTTCAGAGACACATGATCCAAATACATTTACAAAATCTTCAGGTCATCCAAATTGGGATACAACAATGAATGAAGAGTATCACTCTTTAATGGTTAATGATACTTAAGATCTTGTACCTATTCTAAAAGGAAAAAAACTTGTCAAATGTAAATGGGTCTACAAAACTAACTATGCATCAAATGAAAGTTTTGAAAGACCCAAGGATCAGTTAGTTTCCAAAGGATTTTCCCAAATTGAAGAAATTGACTATAATGAAACCTTTTCCTCTGTAGCCAAAATGAATTTCATCCTCCTTGTTCTATCCCTTCTATCTTCACATAACTGGGAGGTCCATTATATGTATGTCAAATCCTCCTTCTTTCATGGAGATTTGCAGTAACAAATATACATGGAACAACCTCCTGTCTATGTCCATAAATACTCCTGGAACAAGCTCCTAGCTATGCCCACCCTTCCTGGAAGATTCAGAGAGATATAGCATAGGGAAAACCATTTTCTGTAGGAACCTTGAAAACCATAACCCTTGGGAATGAAACATAATAGAAAAGGAATAGAAAGAACATGTTTTCGCACAACCTTGCCTCCTACATTTTGGTTGCGAAATTCCTACACAATTTTCCCTATTAATAATATGGTAATTTCATCATTGTAATATTCTTTAGTTTGGAGTATGAATCCACTGAAGTTTAAGAAAAAAGTGTATATTTGTCCCATCGTAATCCTTATCCAAGACATATCCCATTGGATTCATCTCTTCTCCATAATCGCAATGGTACCCATCACTTGTAAGACCCTTTTTTTTTTCGTGGACCCACCCACCCTTCCCGACACCCTTATTTTCCACCTATTCCATTAGTTTTGTAATATGTACCTTATTGTGTATTAAACGTTTAATGTTTTTTGTATTAATTATAACGTCAATGTTAGGTCACATCCATTGTCTAAAAACGTGACTATATTCATTCTTGTGTATTTATGTACACTATTGTAAACCTATTTGGATATGGAATAATAAATAAATGAATATTGAATATATAAATTCGTATATATCTCGCATTCCCTTGCAATTGGTATCAGAGCCAGGTTGTGCTTGCACATCATGTCTTCCACACTTACCAATGTTTCCAACACTCCCTCCATGATGGAATTGAGAGAAGGATTTAAATAATTTTATGCAGGCCTAGTAAGTCAAATAACTGCTGCAATAGATACTTTGTTGGATGCCACAATTGACAAATTGAACGAAGTATTAGTAGAGTGCAATAGAAATTAAAAGTACATGATAATTGAGTTTGAAGAAATAACGAATGAGAATAGAATCCCTGGTAATTTGGAGATCCCACACCAATGTGAAAAAGGAAACTTGGATGGGTCACCAAGAAGTTTGCATGAGTGTCCTTCAAAGAAATATCGCCCCCTTCTTCTCCTCGAGGTCTTTCTTATTCCCCACCCTCTGATTCAGAAGAATCTATTTCTATGATTGAAAAATCCCGAAATACATTTTATGATACTAGAAACTTGCAAGATAACATGGAATTACCGAAATACAAGAAATTCAGGTTCACAAAAAAACAAGGGGATGACAAGGAATATCCCAAAGTAGAGCATGAATAATTATTTGATGTCGAGGATAGGAATTCATACAAAATATTTTTTAAGGAGATAATATTTTGTTCTTTTACTACTCAAGTTATTAAAGACCCATCCAACCCTTTCACGAGGGGAGATGATGACGTAGAACAAAATTTTGATAGTTTCCTGGTTGAATTTCTAGGAAAAGAGGATGACATTACATATTTGTGATTAAGACAAGATGCAACTTTGCATATAATTCACTTGTCAAGCTTCTGGTTCTTAAAGGGATGGATATAGAGAAATATAATTCTGGTGATGCTTTTAAGAAACAACCAACAATTATACCTTCAGTGAGAAATTCAATGCCTCCAATTTCATGAAAATTACTTCTACAAGTTGTGGATTTTAGAAGTGCATATATGAAGTCTCTTCCTCCAAAAATTTCATGCCAGTTGAGTGAATTGGATGCAATGGATGCAAGTGTTGAATCACTGATACTTATTTAAATTATTTTCAAATCCCATATGGTAATGCATCAATATCCCCATGTCATAATAAAAGTCCTATCTTGCAATAAAATTTTCCCTTGTTACTTCCAAAAATACCTCAACATTCTCCTATACCATGTTTTCATTGTAACCCCTCACTAGCTGATTGTCTTAACATTACATCTTCTCCTATGCTACCAAAGAAGACAAATAATAATGGCATTGGTGTCCAAAGAAAAATTTCCCTCTCTACATCCATCAAAGCTATTCTCAAGTCCTCGTGGATTTCTTGCCCAACAATAAGAAAATGTGATATATTGTTTTTTATACAAGTATGATCTAAGAAGGTGAGTGAGTTTTTATAGAGGAAGATGTGTGATATAAAGGATTTAGCACACAACCTTTTGAAATAATTAAAGACAATGTGAACTATTATTGAAGATACTTTTGAAATTGCTATGTCTAGTCCATCATCTAAGTTCATGATGGAGGAGATAAACCAAGCTACTGTTAATGCTTTAGAAGATGAGGAGACAAATCCATCATATAAGTTCACGGTGGAGGAGATAAACTAATCTACTGTTAATTATTTAGAATAAGAGGAGACAACAAAAATGGATTAACATGATGTCTCAGGACTGTAACTATTTTTGTAAAATCATGAAGCCTCCAATTGACAAAAGAACCATCCTTTCAAGAGATCCTCAAAAGAAATGAAAGAAAACAATGTTTGCAGATGAACTGGAAAGGAGTTAAGCCAAGTCTAAAATGGTGGACCACTAGAAAATGATGGTTGATCTACGTAACAAAACCGAATCACATAATAAGTTGATTAATAACTTGAGCCTGAGAATCACATAGTTAGAGGAGAAAATAGCCAAGTCTAAAATGAAAAAAATGAGGAGTTTATATCCAATCATTAATCTTTACCCATGCTTCGAGGAAGAAGCTTTTCAAGAAGGGATGACTTGTAATATACCGTATTATATATTATGTTTAATGTTGTTTGTACTAATTATACTGTGAATGTTAAGTCATGTCCATTTTCTAAAGACATGACTATATTCATTCTTTTGTATTTATGCATGATATTGTAAAACGTTTTTGATATGGAATAATAAATAAATGAATTTTGAATATATAAATTCTTATATATCTTTTGTTCCCTTGCATTATTAGAAAGGGAGAACAAAATCGACTAGTTGATAGAACAAGGGAAGAAAATTAATAGATTAATGGAACTCTTTGATAATTGATGTGAAGAGAAACTATGAATGAGGGGTGATGATAAAGATGAAATAATTGGAAATTGATCGAAAAGGTAGACATGTTATTTACAAACTCTTACTCTATCGAAGACCACCACAATGTGTAGAATCACAAAATACAACTGATCACAGACATCAAGAAGCACCATAAATATTTTTTTGAGGTAATATGCATAACTCAATATTTCAAGATAGATATTATCAACGATTAAAAAAACAATTACTGAAATATGATGATAAGGACCATAGAGGATTTGTTGTTTGGGTCAACAAAATGGAGGGTATATTTGAATCAAATATTTCACTATGTGAACAAGAAAAAATAATGACAACATCCAACAAATTAGAAGGGGAAGATTATTATTAGTTTCTATGGTGGTCCAGAAAATGTGACACTTGTTCCTTTCACTAGAAAAGTTTCACAACCGCCTTATTAAAAAGGTTCCATAACGAAGAAGATAATGGCCTATATAAAAAAAAATTGCATCTTAAACAAAATGTAAACATTTAAATGATTGTACAAATGATTTGGAAGCACTAACAAAAAGACAAAGAATATTCATAGATGAGAAATTGCTAAAAAATTATATCTGTGGGTTGAATGAATGCATCAATAGTGAAATAAAACTATGGAACCCTAAAACTATTGAGGATGCTAGACATGAAAAAAAAATAACTGAACAAAAAAATAAAATCAATGGGCCATCATTCATAGGTTCAGAAAGATCAAACATATATGTAGATGACATATCAAATAAATACTCTACAAACGAGACTAATAGGTATGTACCACCCCCTTAGGGAAGATGGAAACCAACACTAGGACCCAGATAATAAATGGTTAAAAAAAGCTAGATATTGTGAAGACAAGTGGTCACCAGGGCACCGATGTAATGTGTAACATCCCACTCTTGCATGCACTGAGCAAACTTATTCTTTAAGGACACTTTCTTGCAAGTGATCCAGATTATTATACTATTGGTCGGTTGATTATGATTATGAGGCATTATGGATATGGTGATATGTTATTTTGTTGTATTGACATAGATAGGTGATATTGACTGGGTTCTCCTGAGTGTGCAGGACTTTGGATATTGAGGATGTTGAGGGATCGATGAAACCCCTTAGACTCTGAATTGAGTAAGGGAGTGGACTGTGGGGTTTGAATGTTATTGATGTGACACATGTACATATGATTGGATGTTATGATGATTGATTATTGTTGCTGACATGGATGCAGGTTGACGATAGCTTCCCAACTAGACTCACATGTGGAGTAGAGGGTTCATGCATGACAACTAGAGACTTGAGAGAGAGGTGTGGACAATAGCCCTGCCACAACCTACTAGCACTCATGTCGTGGCTTGAACTGTAGGTTAACGATTACCTGGTTTGAGAAGACCCACGATGCCATGAGGAAAGACTATGACAGTCACTCATGATGATTCTAAGTGGTGCACAATAAGGCAGGGGCCTTATTCCTTAGATGCCCTTAGTCTCCCACAAGATCACCTAGCAGAGTATTGAATCCATGGGTTTTTATGTCTACCAAGTCAGTCAAGAGGCGAGTGGCACCCTTGGAGCACGTAGTGCATCCTAAAGGGCATGCCGCACAAGGAAAACAGAAAGAGACGAGTGGCACCCTTGGAGCACGTACTACGTCCTGAAGGGCACGCCGCGTAAGGAAAAAGGAAAAAGGCGAGTGGCACGCTTGGAGCACCTAGTGCGTCGTGAAGGGCATGTCATGATTTCAATGGGTAAGTGAATAAAACTAGTTGGCATCAAAATGAATGATCTGATAAGTAAGATTTAAAAACAATTTCCCTAATAAAAATGTCGTCGAACCTAGTGAAATTAAAATCTAGGTCTAAGTAACACATGTGGTCAAAAATAACATTCATAATTAAACATGTAACAAGAAGGGGGTAAGAAATTCAATTAAATTATTAAAATCAAATTATAATGGTGGATTAAAATTTTAAAAGGGAAATGATTGTTTTATCAACATATGCTAATTTAATTTTTAATTAAAAAGAAAAAGGGGTAAATGGTTATTTTTCTACACTTGCTAAATTGAGTTTTAGTTAAAAAGGGAAAAGAGGGAAACCTAAAAGAAATAGGAAACTAAAGGAAAAAGGGGAAACATAAATAAAATGGGAAACATAAAGAGAAAGTTGAATGTATAACTTAGTAAGGAATCTTGCCTTGGGAACTTGCTATTTTTGAACTCAACTAGGAATTTAGTAGGGATTAAGTCATTTAAGATTTGTAAGGGAATATTGGGACACCAAGGAGCATTTTTAGGAATGATTTTAGATGGGTGAGAGAAATAGGAATAATTAAATAATTAATGAAATTAATTTTCTAGTGCAACTAGGGGGATGGGTGACATGTGTACGGGGGAGGTTTTTTTCTGAGTCATTTAATGAAAAAGAAATTAAATGGGAATTTGGGAAATAAATCACTTAAAAAATATATAAAAAGGGTGGATGAGGAGGAGTATGGATATCATCTTTATGTGTAAGGTTACACTGCTAAATTTTTGTCTTGATTGAACTTCTCTTGTGGGAGTTGGGATACCCACTTGGGTAATGAGTGGTATCTCGACCTTGTGAGGCAAGCTGGGTGCTAGTTGTTCTCTGGTATTATGTGTGTGGCCCCTTTGCGGCTCGAGTGGCTCAGGGGGGAGAAGAGTAACCCTAGCATTGGCTGGGAGGTACCAGTGAGGTCACATCAGTCGGCAAGCGGAAGCTGGATGGAGTGCGCATGGGACAAAAACTACTGAGCAATCGTGTTTGACTAAGGTACGCTGGTTTAATTGTTACTTGCAATGAAATTAAATTTACACATTTTATTTCTCTATGCCCAGTTTAGGATTTCATTTCCATGCATTGTCTTGCACCTACTTTCCTACGGTATTGTAATCCCCTTTCTTATTGTTTTTTGAATGGATTTCCCCTGGCGAACCCAACTTCTGATTTCCATAACTTATCTATGTGGGTTTTATTGATTATTATGAAGAGATTGTGCTTTATCTTCCACCCTTATCCCTAGGTCATCAGTCCATGGCTAAGTAGTCAGCCATGAGCCAAATCTTCGATCGTCACTTCGGTGTTTAAATACCTATAGATTCTAATGCTCTACTTTTATGTGCATGGACGATGAGAAAATGATCATTTTTCCCAACTATCTACCCCTTACTTATCTTTGTGTTTGATTGATTCCTGGTTGAATGATTGTCCTTGCGCTTTCATGTGATTGAGTATCTCTATGTATTGTTTATCATTTCTGTCTGAGAACAACTTAATACTCTCTGCGTTTTTAATATCACCTCTGCCTTTTTGGATGACATTTTATTCTCTGGGATTTTAATGACAATTCCTAGCTCTTTGATTGGTAAAATATCAGCGTTATTAATATTTGAATGAAAGTGTTTTAATGTATATATTGACTACGTTTTTACACTTGAATGACAGTAAATTTATGCCTTGGATAACAACGAAAATTTTACTTTGAATGTATGCGTTTTTACACTTGAATGACAGTAAACTTATGCCTTGGATAATAGCGAAATTTTTACTTTGAATGCCTGCGTATTTACTGTGTAATAGGTAGCTTTTTTGTTGTGCCAATGGTGGTGGTTATACTGTGTAAATCAGGGTTGTTACACAATGATTAAAAAGTATATACATGCAAACAAAGAATCAAATAGACACGAATAAAATATATGGGGGCGTTAATCTCTCTAAGAAAAGAGGAAGAGATAAAACAACAAAATATTATGGAACCAATGTTATTAATAAAATTAAGTGCCTTGGATGGCCTAGAAAAAATATGTTTCAAATGCTTCAACATACTCACAAGGATGGTGGAAAAATCAATGGGCCATCATTCATAGGTTTAGAAAGATCAAACATATATGTAGATGACATATCAAATAAATACTTTACAAACGAGACTAACAAGTGTGTACCACCCCCCTTTAGGGAAGATGAAAAACAACACTAGGGACCAGATAATAAATGGTTAAACAAATGTATAAATTGTGAATACAAGTGGTCACTAGGTCACTGATGCAACGATAAAAAAGTATATAAATGCAAACAAATAAGCAAATAGACACGAATAAAATATATGGGGGTGTTAATCTCTCTAAGGAAAGAGGAAGAGATAAAGAAACAAAACATGATGGAACCAATGTTATTAATAAAATTAAGTGCCTTAGATGGCCTAGAAAAAATATGTTTCAATTGCTTCATCATACTCATAAGGGTGGTGGAAAAATTATTCATAGGGAGAGGTTATCAAGAAACTTCATGATAAGACCAGATATTGCATACAAATTCTAGATGGAGCATTATCATCAATCAACTCAAATAATTCCACCATAGAGAATAATCTTCACTCTAAAACCATTAAAAGGTACCTTGTTCAATGTTAGATCCTTCCGGAGGAAGAAAAGTTCACCAACAATACCCTACATTACCTTTTCTTTGAGGACAAATAAATTTTGAAGAGGAAGGAAATGTTATGTATAAAATATAAGATAAAGATAATTAAAGATAACAGTAAACATTTATAAATAATTAATAAATATGTGAAAATATACAACCTTTGAGAAAAGGTGTTGAGGAATTCCATATATGCATATTTAATAGGGCATTCCTTCATTGTAATCATCATATTATATCATTTGTATTCATTCTATCAATAGAATATTTTATTTTATCTCAGATATTGAATAAATTATTAAATGTTTCTGCTACACTCAATGCAACATAGATATAGATGGTTGAAATGAAATCTATGTATGTTCTCAAGTACACTTATAGGGCTTCTGATATACCCTAGGGTATATGGAAGATAAAAATTATATACAAATTTTATCTAATGTGATACTACACTTTTAGTATCAACATAGGTGTACAAGGGTGTCCAATAATGAACCCACCTATATTTTCGATATGTATGATTCCCAATGATAATTTTACTTACTAAATAAAAATAATTATATTTTAGTAAACCTTTCTTATAGTTTATTAATTAAATCCACAACTAAATTCCATAAATACAACAAAAACCTCATTTTTTTGGATACTTGCAAAACACTCCCAAACCCATGCTACTGGAGAGGGTACAACCACAAATGAGTGAAAAGAAGGTTCCCAAATTCCCTTGATTTATGGGTTGGAAATTTTACTCCATTCATGTTTAAATAGACCCCTTACCCCCACATTTTGTACATATAATCTTAATATGCTTTTATTATGTTTCTTGAATTTTAATTTTTACTTTATTTACATTCTCCTCCTAGATTGGGTCTTGACTTTCCCTTCCTCCATCATCTTCCTCTCCTCGACAAGGAACTATTATAGATTTTCTACCGGTCACTCTCTTCTTTGTTAGCCATAATTTAGGTTCTTCTTCATTATTTTTTTTGGCTTGAATGCTTGCATCCTATGGTATTTGTGGATATCTTCCTCTTTACTTTGATGAAGAATCCATTTCAAATACTTTTCCTACGAGAAATTTCGTAGTTTGTGAGGTAGGTGGGATTTATCTATGTAAGGGAATTTGAAATTTGTTAGTTTTTAGTAGTAAATTATTTTGTTTAGTTTGTTTGTTTATTCGAAGATAATTATTATTGTTTTGCATACATATCTTGCAAAGGTTGTAAAACCCTTGTTTTAGGTGGAAAGATAAATTCATGTAGGTAAGGAAGTATAATTTATCTTTCTCTTCATAATAAGTGGCAATTTTTTTTTGTTTTATTTATTTTTCATTCCAAGTATATTTTGTTAGGGTGCATATATTTAAAGGTTTGTCAATTCTCTTGGGAAACTAAGCTATCTTCTCAAAAATTCTCTCTATGTCTTTTTAACCATATAGAAATAGAAAATAAATAAATAATTATTAATTCTCTTATTTTGCATTTTGGGAGGGAAAAGGAAATATTACATTTTTTAGTTTTTTACTTTTTATTTTCAACTTTATAAACTAATCTAGAAACCCGGAGTAAAATGGGAAAATAATCCACTTGTTTTTACTCATTTATTTTCTTAGTTGCTTATTCTTAAATATTTTATTTAGACCCAAAGACTCTAAATAAAGGGAAAATAATCCACTTGTTTTTACTCATTTATTTTCTTAGTTGCTTATTCTTAAATATTTTATTTAGACCCAAAGGCTCTCTAAATAAAGATACACATTTTTCCATTTAATTGTAATTCTTACATAATTTATGTAAGTTTCAAATTCTCTTAGCTTAACTCCTCCTTTCTTCCTTATTTATTAGTTCCTGCCTAGGCTAGGGACTATAACAATCGCCTTGATGGTTTATTCCTATTAATGGGTGCAATCTGCTACAATAACTGGTGCAATTTGTATGTTTGTTATACATTTTCATAATGTTTTTTGAAAATTCACTATTAAATTTATTTATGGTTGAAAATAAATCATTTTTTTTATTTTTCCAATTTCACACATAAAATTCCTTATTGGTCCAATGCTCGGTGAAGCGACATTAATACCGTGGTGTATGCTATTTTTTTCCCTCAATTGCCAAAGTTTATAAATAATTTTTTTAGTGTCTCTCCACCTCGTAACATGTTGCTCACCTCTTTCCACCTCATAACATGTTGCTCAGACCCTTGCCACCTCATCATCCCAACCTCGCCACCGCCTCAAACGTTGGATGAAGGTGTATCTATAATTTTACTCGAAATATATCGGAGGGGATTCCTGAAGAGTCTGATAATTTTTCTGTTGTACGGCAACACGAGGAAGATTTGCAGCGAAGTCTCTAGCGCCATATCATTCTCCCAATTCATTGCAAGCCAGTGATCCAACCGTCCATCCACTAGGATTCATCGTACACACCATCCCTACCTTGCATCTTAGTTTCAGTATGATCAACCAGGGTATGATTCAGTTGCTCTCACAAAAGCAGTAGTTTATCCAGGCCCAATGGCTATCTCTCTCTACCAAGCAACAATCCCAGCTGTACCATCCCTAAATCATAGCCAACCCAAGATATGTGAAATTTAGTGGTATGGCCGTGTCACTAATAAGATAGGATCAACACCACGCACAACCATAGATTTGTGGCATCTATCTATCCTAACCCTGCTGGAGACAAGAGGTAATCAAGCTTCTAGGTTCCTTCCCTTTCCTTCCCTCCTAAGACAGCTAGCACCAACGAAGACAGTAAATTCGTTAGCTACATATCGCTGGCAGGCCTTAGGATAAGATTGAATACATGTGAAATTGTATTCCATGAGTTTGATCGATATGCTCATTGAAGGAGAGCATAACAGGTTACCTCGTTTCACTCTTTTTAAAGTTATATATTTGAACAAATAACTCTATGAGAGTTATTTCAATATCTAAATTTATGTATTGTTATTCTTGTTAGTGTGAATGTAATAACATATGATTGTTAGTGTGAATGTAATAATACCTAAGTGCATGTGATGTTTTTGGTGCTCCACTCGCAGTTCTCCTTGATTTTTATGTGGCATACCTGCAAAACTTGTGATGCTCCTTTATTGCTAAAGTTATATAGCCCTTCGATGCCGAATGTTCAAGAACACTGGAAGTTAAAACACCATGTACAGAAGCACTGGGAAAATGTATACATAAGTTCTAGATTATGGGGATATGTGTGAGCAAGAAGAATGCTAAACATCTCTTCTTGTGATCGATAATCCCAAGGCTTGGATGAGCCTATGAAACAAACTTTAAGGTAGTTGCTATATTGGAGAAGGTGAACCCAATATAGAGTAGAAAAATAGAGCTTTCCCAGACATTTTTCCTGAGAAATGGAAGAGATAGGAAGGTGGTCTAAAAATCTTGACCTCATATAAAAGACCCTCCTAAAATTCCTCCATTTCCTCTTTTCACTTATCGATATATTCATTTATTGATAATCCTGTGACATTTAAACATATATCTCATGTTTTCAAGGATTATTATTTTACCCCAAAGTTTTTTCATTACTATCTGATAACTTCTGTGTATCACATAGATGCACTTGCACAATAGATTTGTATCGACGCTCTTCGGTACACAGTCTAGCCATTGAGAAAAAACAAATAAGTCCCTCGAAAACTACTCAATTTCTTCTAGGTTCTCTTTTTGTAGGAAGGAAAGGGTGACTATTTATTGCTTTGTACACAGTCAAACCAATGAGAACAAACAAACTAGAAACCCAAAATAGAAACAGAAAACACTTTGCCACCAAGCATAGAATACAACCACTTGCTAGAGCTCACAATGAAGACCAAACCCCAAATGAAGACTAGAATGCCAAAATGAATTCTTTGTTCAAGAAATAGAACCGAGACAAAAATGCGAAAAATGAAACCCAATGCAATCCACAGGCTGGAAACTACCCGATGCTCACAACCTAGTGCAACCAACAAGATGGAAACCACCCAATGCACAATCTTGATGGTGTTCAGTTGTCCCAGCAGAAAGACCACCGATAAATTCCTTTTTAGTGACACGCGCTGCCTTTTCCATGACACGTATCGTCTTTTCAATGACACGTGACTTCTTTTCAATGACATGTATTGATTGAGTTTTGATCTGATTCTCATAAAATATATAACGATGTAATGAAGTTCATTTTCTAGCCACTCAACTGAATCAAATAACCTCTCACTTGGGTTGTACACAGATCCCAAATGGAATCGACTTCAGCGAGAGGTTTACAACTCATTTTGTACCTAATTTATAGAAAGGAAAATCCTAGAGAAGAAGTAACTCAAAACCTCTTACACATGGAAGTGGATCCCTAATTGAATACTGACTCTTCTGCAAGGTATCCATTATCATCAATTAACATATTTGTAACTGATTTTATCTTCAGTTAATAGATTTTTTATATCATCAGTTATCGGATTTATGAAGGCTACTCCTGCATAGTATATTTGTATGAAGTTATTATTGAAGAAATGAAAATAATTTCCATCCATGGGCTTAATTATTGCGTGATATATTATTTATGTGAATTTGTTAATGCGGAAGTCAAAAACATTTCCAACGACAGGTTTAACTCTTGCATTATGTATTTATGTGGATTCATTTCTCCAGAAGTAAAAATCATTTCCAACGAGAGGGATATTCCTTTCATTGAATTTGTGTGCAATTTAATTGTTTTGGCAGAGAATTTGTGGCCCGACTATAGATGATCTTCTTGCATATAATTCATGTGTAGGGAAATAGTCTGGAAGAGAAAAACTCACTACCTAGCCATGGCACTTTTGATGCATCATTTTTATTTGATGAAAATCAATTTTTTAAAAGATATTCAATATACTTCTTTGGGTATCCCTCTTGCCTTGTTTTCATTTGTGAGCATATTGATTGGCCAAAATTAATTAATAGAAAAATTTTAGGGCTTGCATTTTATTCCAACTAGATTGTATAATCATTACGAATTGATATAAATTTGGTGAAATGGAAAAGATTTGAATTGAATTGGCCTGAACTCACAAGGGACTATTGTGTATCGATCCCTTCAAATAAAATTTTCTAATTACATGTGGAAAAGCTTGTTTGTATTAACAATAATGGAATTTTTTATCCTTATATAGAAATTCACGTGCATATTTTTATACAAGATTAACGACTACATACAAAATTGCATGACGACTTTCTTTTTGTTTTTGTTGGTCTCTCTACAGGATCCTTAGTGTCAGCCTCACTTCTATGTAAATAGGTTGTACACAATGAACCATTACTTGTTAAGGGGTAGCAATGCCCCAACACAGTCAAGCTATAAATGGAGAAGATTCTTTGCCCTTAATTGTTGTTGGTTATCAACATAGTTTGTTTAAGGTGACTTGTGTTTTGTAGCCATTTATTTATTTACATATAAACAGTCGCATCGTCTTTTCTTTAAATAGTGATTTGAACAATCGCGTCGTCTTTTATTTAAATAGTGAGGACGACAAGTTGGTTAAATTGTTGTTCTTCTTCTTAGACAAGTTTCTGAACCTATATCTACGATTTTCATTTTTATTTTCAAGCTATGTTGTTGAAAAAGTAATTTATCATTGCCACACAAAACATCGATCATAATATGATGTTCAGGATGCACAGGGACGAAAACTACAAGCCTCAAAATTACAAAATTATCATATTGTCATCATAAAATTACAACATTTCTCATATTGTCATCTTATTGTTCGAGGCAGGGACTAACTGCTTTACAACTAATTCCCTTGTTTTCTTCACTATTTTACATAAAACCAAGTAATGACTCCATTAATACTAGGAATAGTCATCCTAGCTTTATTTTCTTCAAGTTTTTACATAAAACCAAGTCACGACTCCATTAATACTAGGAATAATCATCCTAACTTAACAAACATTATTTAGTAAAACTTAGGAATTTATCCTTAAGGTTCTTTCCCACAAACCATTTCATTTTTTAAGTTGACTTTGTGATAAGCAAGGGACACTTCTTACTCCTTCTACTTAAGTTTAGTGTATTGAATTTCTCTTAAGTCATTCAATTCCATGTATATTATTTTACTCTGTAAGTTTATGTTATCAACTCTACAATTTTAAATTGTGCTATTACCGCTATTACCTATGGCTAATATTGATATTTATTAGTATGTCAACTAATCTTTGCACTTTCATTGGTATTAAAAGTTTTAAAAATATTTTCAACTCCTACCCAACTTTAAAAAAAAAAAATGCTAACAAAACAAATAAACAATGAGCTTTATAACTTAACGGAACTAAAATGAACAATGCTTTCAGTATTTACTAAAATAAAGTATTAAAATGTTTTCAAAGTATCGTGTTTACTTGTGATAAGATTAGATGTTTTTATAAATGTATTAATAGAAGGGGATTTAAATTTAATATTTTAAATTAAAAAATATAATATTTTATTATATTAATTTATTTTTTAAATAAGTATAACCTTTTGAATATGATTAAAATTTAAAAAATGTTATATCATATATTAGAGTTATTTCAAATAAATTTATTACATCTAGGATTAGTGAATTGCATTTATTGCGAGTCATAGTCATAGTAATAATAAATTTATAAAGCCCCCGGGGGGCAGTTTAATTGGCAAGTGCAGTGAAAATGAAGTTCCATGAGGTTTCGAGTTCAACTCTCCCCGACTTACCTAAATGAATGTGTGATTAAATTAATTAGATGTTATAATTAAAGATGGATTTAAGTCTAATATTTTTAATTAATAATGATGGTGATGGTGATGACAACGATGATTATTAACGTTCAATGAATCTACAAGAATTGGTCTATTAGACCTTAAAAAATGTAAGAGATTGCTTGGATTTCTTTAGAATTGTATTTCTGTGCTTGAAAAGCCTTAAGAGAAGCGTTCCAAGATCACCATAGTTTAGTTTAAAATTGTGATTTAGTTTTGGTATAGGTAGGGCATTCTAAGAGTTAATTTTCTTTTATCTCTAATTCTTTATGACACCATATATTCTCCTTAAATTTAGATGTAATAATAGTTTTAATATTATTGGTATTCTGCAAAATGAATTCTTCCTATATTCTCCAATGATTTAGCCAAGGCTTGGCATCTTTATGACATCCCTACTTGAGTCGATGGTGCTTTTGGTTGGAGTTTGAAGAAATTTTGGTGAGCCTGTTGTCATCCATGTTTTTTAGCTTGTTGTTGTACATTAATTACCTAATCACAATCGTTTTCTCAATGGGGGAGAGGGTTGCTTCTATGAGGATAGGATAGGCTGTACTTCCTTAAATTTTGAGATTATGAGTCATAAAAATCTTTTGGATGTGCTCTATCTTTCTCCAAGATTCTTTCGATATATTACAAATCTAAACTTCACATCCATATAAGATAATATGAGTGAAAAGACTTTAAAAGAGCAATTTTTCTTATCCCATAATCAAAGGTCTGCTAATTTACAATTTTTTTCAAGCCCATAATAGACTTTCCGCCCTCCATTTATCATTTTCTCAACGCTATAGTTCCAATTGAGCTTGTGATGAATATGAATTCCAAGATATTTGTATGAAGGAACTTCCTCTAAGTTATTGTTGTCATAAGCAAAACCATCATAGGTGATCATTTTGTATTTAATTATTACAGCCTTCATTTTGTCAATGTTCACATTCATGCTCGTACTAGACCAAAAGTCCTTGAGGATTCTTAGCTTCTTACTGAGTTCATTGGGAATACTCACCATTAGAAAAATACCATTATTGTAAATAAAAGGGATGATGACTATACCAGAAAGAGTCGGGAAAAAACAACCTACATCTTCCAAACAATATTCTAACTTATCAATGTATATGCCAAAAAGGGTTGGAAACATGGGACAACCTTGTTTGACTTCTATATTATAATCAATTTATTTCGATCAGCCCTTAGTGTTCCTAAACTTGAAAATAATGTTCTCATACAACCTTATTGCAACATCTCTCAACTCAAAAGGAAATTTAATCTCTTCTAACCTATTCCAAAGGTTAGTCTGAAGAACTATGTCAAAATATTTTCTAAAATCAATGAAACAACAAAGGACATTGATTTTATTAGTGTGACACTCCTCCACAATGATCCTATGCATAAGAAGGTGGTATACAATTGAATTAACCTCTAAATCCGAGCTTTCCTTTAGCTATTTTTATGTGTATTTCTAACCATATGTTGATCTTGTTTTCCAAAATACTTTTATATAGCTTGGTTAAAATGAGGCTAATCACAATGCTCCTATAATTAGGGATTTATTCTATCCCCACTTTTAAAAATAGGTATAATGAGGCTTTGAGTATAGCATTTAGGGAAGCCCTTCTTGAATGATAAATTGAATATCTTGTGTATGTGAAGGATGAAGATAAGCCCTCCAAATTTTAATATATCCTTTGATGTCCTTAGCTTTCCCTTTTGTGAGTTTCTTAACCTCAGACTATATTCTATAGAAAAAAAATTATTTTTAGAAACATTTGGAATGTTATCCATGACAATATGGGATTCATAAACATTTCTGAGGTAGGAATTCGTGTCCCTCAAGGGAATCACATTATTTTCTTTATTTTTACAAGGCAAAATTTGCCTCGAGAATTTCTTATGATCTAGCTTAGATAGGTGCAAAAGCCTCTCTTTCTATATATTTATGTAGTGCTTGTTTTTCCTTTTAATTATGACTTTGTATCTATTTATCTTATTATATTTTAAGGACTCATTAGAAGTGTCCTTGATGGATTTTCTAGAAATTCCACAGATATTATCAAACCAAGGGTGGATTTTTCTATTTTTCTTTTTACATAACACCTAGATAGATAAATTTTTAATGGAAGTAGAGAGGGTTGTAAAATTATGATAGAGGTACTCAGTATTGTTCTTATATGATGGGAGATTTGATTCACTATTTAAGTACTTTAAAAAAATATCATCTTTATTTTTGTAAAAACGCAAATGCATTTTGTTATTAAAGTTCTCTTCAATGGACCTTTTATGCCTGAATCAGAGTTAGGGTTAAAGGACTATGATTGAAGTTAAGTTCATGGTTAGTTAAAAGGTCAAAATTTAACATTTGATTGAATACAAGGATATCTCATATGCCATAATCTATGACATTGCTGCCTAGCCCATGGGTACAAGTCATATGATTAGATTTCATCCACTTTACTAGACCATTGCAAATTAATAGATCTTGAGAACTACATAAATTTATTAGCTTGGTACCAAACCAATTCTACAAAGTTTATTTTGTTCCTATTATCTAAAACAAGGTCCTCATCTAGCCATAAAGGATTAGGATTGGAATGATTGCTTAAAAGAATAGCTTGATCATTTGAAATTATAGCATTAAAGTCTCCTAGTAGAAGGATACTACCTTGATTTATCAGAGTGTGAATATCTTGTTCTAAGCTTTTGTAGGGACAAATCTTATCCATATTGTTTTTATTATAAAAGGTAAAATTAATAGGCCTCAAGTAACAATATAAATCTTCTTGGCATTAATATATGAAATCTCCATCAATATTAGTGATTGAGAGGGTCTTTCTTATGAAGTTGAATGTGAGGAGAAATGTTCCTTTTTATCTAACAAGCCATATTTGCAATCCCCAGTGGAAGGATTTTCCGAAGATTCAACCAAAAATATAATATCAATTTCACTCAAGATTGAGCTTAATATAAGCCCTTTGCTGGATGGAAAACCACTTCATTTCCCAATAAAAATGAGTGTGTCCCAAATTCCTATTTATCATTATGTTTTTTATCTCTATACTTAATAATAAATTTTCAATTCCTAATTCCTAATTCCTAATTGTTATCCATTTTCCTCTCTTTCTAATAATAAAAACTTCTTTTAATTTATAATAATAAATTATATTAATCTATTTTTAAATTAAACATAATATTTATATTTTACAGATTAATATATTTTACATATATTTAATTTTTAAATATAATTTAAAATTAAATCTAAAAACATGTCAAAGTTCTTTCGAATAAATCCATATGTAAATTTGACGTGTCATAACTGAAAAGAATAAAGTAGAGTGAAATGTTTAAATGGAATGCATTTTACACGAATCCGAAATACTTATGTCCATAATTGTTATAATATTAATCTATACATGTGACACAGAAATTGCTATAATATTAATCTATACAAGTGACACAGAAATTTTATTCTCATGGTATTCTTCTATACTAGTGACACTGAAATTGTATATTTTCGGACTGAATAACTGCACGGTATGATCTAGACACCTATAAACACTTATTAAATGGCTTTGTATAATAAAATTATGAAAATGGCGGAGTAAAATGAAATGACCAGAACAGGAAACTTAAAAGGGACAATTTAGAAAATTTATTCTAAATGATAATTATTAACAAGGAAAATGCCTTTCCCTTTTATCTCTACAATATTAAACTCGCGAGTCGCAACGAAACTCTTGAAGTTGGCAACGCACAAGACTCTTTTCCCACAAATAAATTACCTCGCAAATGCCACTCTTTGCTTCATCAAAGAAAAATCATATATTTATGTAAAAAAGTGTCACATGAAATCTGTCAAATTAGAATTACCTGGCTACCAAGTCTGTGATAGAAGCATGGGCGGTAAATGGAGTGAGAGATGGTGTGGTCGCATACAAATGTGACAAATCAGCGCCAGAATTGCTAGACGTCGTGTTTTGGTTAAAAGGACTCACAATAAAAGGCTTTGCGGGACTCGATAACGTGGCAGAATGAGATGAAAGCATCAAAGTTGCTGTAGACATCGGTGGACGAAGTGATGCATCGCCTTGTGTACACAAAAGA
>ML812765.1:12984-40220 GCA_009831015.1 Picea engelmannii
GATGGGTGAACTGGAAAGGGAGCGGGCGGGGTTAGAAATTTTTGCAGAAAAATGATATGGATGAATGTGACAAGGGGGAAGAGATGAGTCTAATGGAATAGGTCTCAAATAATGGTGAAAAAATAGGAGTGGGCAGGGTCATAATTTTTTTTTTTGCCAAAAAATGATATGGATGAATGTGACAAGGGGAAGAGATGAGTATAATGGAATAGGTCTCAAATAATGGTGAAAAATTTTCCAGACTTTTTTTTACAGCTGCGGAGCTATACTTTGGTCTGAAGAATGCTGTAGTGCTGAAATCCCCAAATTCTGAACCAGAGAGTATTTACTTAGCAACGCAAACACAGATGCACGTCAATAGATCTCGCTGGTTTATATTGTTTATGTTGTTGTTTATATTCCCCAAGGGTTAGGTATTCAAGGGTTCTACAGACAAGGGTTTTCCCTATGTTATAGCTCTTTGATATACGTGCGGGGTCCAACAGTAGTACTCAACCCAATATCTCAGGGCACTAACTAAGGAGGATAGACCGTACCCTTTGCCATACTACCCGACTACCTAGGTACTAGAGAGTATCTTCCCGACTGTTGTTCTCGGTGACACTATAGCAGTCCGACGACCGATAGGTTTATCTAAAGAGGGCTTCAGGAAATCTAGGTCGATCCGTAAACAGGTGTTGTCTGATGCGCTACCACTCGAATGGGTACCAACAGGGGTTACAAGGGTGGCCAACATATGTGCACTTAAGAACCACTTGTATTTCCTGCGTGTATGAATCCCTCAACCGTGGGTTTATGCGTGTAACGACAGATCTTTGTGGCTTAAAGATGTCGGAATATCTCTCTACCCTGAAAAAAAAATACCCACAATTTTTGCCAAGGAAAGTGCTCTGATACCACTTGCAAGATACTAGATACATAAAATATGTAGAACAGAAATGAAATTCTAGAAATGACAGAATGATAGTAAAATATCCAGCATAATCTTCACCATACACAGAAATGATATACGAAATAGCAACAAAAATACCGCTTTGATTCAGATAGAAATGTTCACAGGCCTCTTCGAGGGGGCAACCTCTAGTAGAGAAGCGCTCTGTTACAATAATCTCCAAGCTAGGTTTCTCATGCCTTCACCTCTTATTTATACTAAATATGTCTATTAAGAGAAGCATCTAGAGGAAGATCCTTCTAGAAGCGAAAGCTTCTATTATGTATTCTTACATCCGCCTTATTCTATTTTATTGAAAGGCCTTATTAATATTGACCTTTATTACATCCGAATACATTGATCTACCTATGTGCGGGTTAGGACCTTAACATATTTTCATTTCTCAAACTAAATATATCAATGAAATGCTCAAGAAATTTCAAATGAAGGATTGTAAACCAGTTGGCACTCCCATGGTTACTGGATGTAAGTTAAGTCAAATTGATGACTCTAAAAATGTTGAGCAGACAATGTACAGATCTATGATTGACATTATTCTATATGTTATAGCTACAAGGCCCAATGTTATGCATGCAGTTTATCAAGTTGCTAGGTTCCAGGTCTCTCCTAAAGCTTCTCATTTACTTGCAGTCAAAAGGATTCTCAGATATCTTAAGGGCACAACATAGTATGGTTTATAGTATCCTAAAGGTAATCAACTTGATTTGTATGCTTTCAGTGATGTTGATTGGGCAGGTTGTGTTGATGATAGGAAGAGTACTAGTGGAGAAACATTCTATCTTGGAGGATGTTTGGTGAGTTGGTCTAGCAAGAAACAATAAGGAGTTTACCTCTCTACTGTTGAGGCAGAATACATTGCAGCTGCAAATTGTTGCACTCAGGTTCTCTGGATGAAACAAATGTTATCATAAATACACATTCATTATGATGAACCCATTCCTATCTTATGTGACAATACCAGTGCCATTAATATCTCTAAAAACCCAGTTATGCATTCCAAAATGAAACATATTCCTATTAAATATCATTTTCTCTAAGAGCAGGTTTTAAGTAATATCATTAAGCTGGAATATGTTGGTACAAAAAATCAGATTTCTGATATATTTACTAAGACCTTACCTAAAATGCAATTTGAGAGTCTCGGGGATCAGTTGGGAGTTTGCCTTCTATAATTATCTTTCTCTTTCATTATACTCAGGATTGCAGGTTTCCATGGTGCATCTTTCAACTCTGTTATTAGATTTTTTCCCCCTCTACAATACTTTTTCCTGGTTGGTTACAGTTTGCATGGATTCATGTCTTTTTGATATGGAGAGTTGGTGTTGTTTTAGCTATTGTACAAGTGATATTTGTTGGCATGTTTTACAGGAAGAGTGTTCTTTTCATTGATGGAAAGACCAACAACGACGGTGGAAAAAAGGAAAATTATAAGCTCAGGAGGAGAAGTGAGCAATATGTAGAGATCAAAGCTCAGAAGGGAAAGAGCATTACAAAAATGTGATCAAGTTAAGCTGAGAGATCTAAGATCTCAATCATGCGAGTATCCGACAACCGTTGGATCATTCTAAGTGGAAGGACAGGATAATATAAAAGAGCAACACCGAAGATATATCAAGCAATTGATCTAAGAACATGATCGATGATCTAAGAACTTCGCCCCAAATCACAACCAGCGGTCACGTGGAGAGAGAATATAGGAAGGAGCTAGCGTCCCTAAGCTCCACTTCGGAGATAGGAAGTTGGGAGAATCAAGATGTCTCATACCAAGATTCCCAAAGTCACGAGTCATAAAGCGCCTATTGGTTAGGCGTATGGTCACCGCCGATGGTCATGTGAAGGAAGGGGCTTATGAGCCAAAGAAGCCAAAAATGACTAGTTGTAACTGCCAGAGAAGCCAAAGAATCTTTGGATAATGACCACTGATGATGAACAGGGTTGTTGTTTCATCTCGTGATTTCTTGATCAATAAGGATTTAGTTACACTAACTGAATCATTGTTCTGGGACATCGAAATCATTGTTCATGAGCGGTTGAATCATTGTTCCCGAGCATTGGAATCATGATTCCTAAGAATTTTTTAGATTCTTGACTTGACTGTTGGAGATGCAGAGTGTAACAAATGATGAGAGAAGGAATAAAAGAAAAATGTCGTGACATAGGAAGGATGTTTTTTCTTAGTAAAATAATTTTAAATGTATGTGATCAAGTAGACAGTAGGAACAGAGCATAAAATATGTAGAGATGAAGAACATAAGCTGAACAGAGCAGAAATGGTAAAAACAAAAGACTTTACAAGAACCTAAGAGCATGAGAAGAACATAGGAAGAGCAGATGGAGAGAGATAGCAAGTGGAGCCAAGCATGAACATACAGAAGCAGAGAAGGATTGCAAAACAAATAAGAAGTGGTAAGCATTGAACTGTCTGTATTGTTGTAAGGTCTTATTCAAGTAAATATTTATATCTCAGGGTGGTGGGGTGGTGCTAGGGAGGACTGTTGTCCTTAGAGTTTCAAGTGGGTGCTTGAACACAAGGAGTTGTAGCTTCCATCTGGTTACAACCAGAAAAACCAGGGTGGTAGGGTGGTGCAAGGGAGAACCATAGTTCTCTGTTATACAGGTTGGTGTTTGTGTGAATGGAAGTTAGTTTTGGAATGCTCAGGGATTTGGTGCTTCCTTCTAGTGGGTGCTAGATAAATCAGAGAGTTGGTGCTCTCATCAAGTTGCAGCTTGTTAAATAAGAGGTTGTAGCCTCATTTTGAGTGGGTTCTCAAAGAAAGATGATGTATAGAACTTAAAAGACTACCTATCATTCGAAGAAGAAGAGGTTTTTACCCTTTATGGGTTTCCTCATGAATATATGTCTTTGTTTATATCATATGTGTGATTTATGTTTATTATTTTTGTTGTTCATGTCTTGCATAATATTGATGATCACTTGGAGAATGTTAATAATATTTTAATAGGTATAAAATTGTTTAAGAACAATAACAATTGACTTTAACAATGAAAATTGTTTAAGGGTCAACTCCATCTAAGACTCCAAACAAAAAGGCACAAAGAAATCATCCTGAAGAGAAAATCATTGGTGATATAAATGCAGGTGTTGAAACTAGAAGAAAAAGGAAAGAATCCATTTCAAATCATGAACAAGTATCATTACTCTCTCTATTTGAACCCAAGAATGTTGAAGAAGCAATCAATGATGAATACTGGATGAAAGCAATGAAAGGAGATATTAGTCAAATAGAAAATAATGAGACATGGGAATTGGTTCCTAGACCTTTAAATAAGAATGTTATTGGGGATAAATGGATTTTCATAAATAAATTGGATGAAGCAAGTAAGGTGACTAGAAATAAATCTAGACTGGTTTGTAAAGGGTATGCATAGGTAGAAGGCATAGAATATGGAGAAAATTTTGCTCCTGTTGCAAGAATGGAATCCGTTAGGCTGATTTTGGCTTATGCTAGTTCCAAGCACATTAAATTTTATCAAATGGATGTTAAATATTCATTTTTAAATGGTGAATTAGAGGAATAAGTATACATGGAACAACCAGATGGGTTTCAGGTGCAAGAAGTAGAAAATCATGTTTATAGGTTGAAAAAGGATTTGTATGGACTAAAGCAATCATCCAAGAGCATTAAGGCAACAAGGATGCAGAAAAGGAAACACCGATAGTAATCTTTATATTAAAGAAGAACATGATAGCTAGGTCATTGTTGAGATTTATGTAGATGATATTATTTTTGGCAGTGATAGTGATCAACTTAGCCAATAATTTGTTGAAAGTATGCAGAATGAGTTTGAGATGCCCATGCTTGGTGAAATGAAATTTTTCTTAGGTCTTCAAATCACTCAATCTGATAAAGGTATTTTCATTTCTCAAACTAAATATATCAATAAAATGCTCAAGAAATTTCAAATGCAGGATTGTAAACCTATTGGCACTCCCATGGTTACTGGATGTAAGTTAATTCAAATTGATGGCAATGTACAGATCTATGATTGACATTATTCTATATGTTATAGCTACAAGGCCCAATGTTATGCATGCAGTTTATCAAGTTGCTAGGTTCCAGGTCTCTCCTAAAGCTTCTCATTTACTTGCAGTCAAAAGGATTCTCAGATATCTTAAGGGCACAACATAGTATGGTTTATAGTATCCTAAAGGTAATCAACTTGATTTTTATGCTTTCAGTGATGTTGATTGGGCAGGTTGTGTTGATGACAGGAAGAGTACTAGTGGAGAAACATTCTATCTTGGAGGATGTTTGGTGAGTTGGTCTAGCAAGAAACAATCAGGAGTTTACCTCTCTACTGTTGAGGCAGAATACATTGCAGCTGCAAATTGTTGCACTCGGGTTCTTTGGATGAAACAAATGTTATCATAAATACACATTCATTATGATGAACCCATTCCTATCTTATGTGACAATACCAGTGCCATTAATATCTCTAAAAACCCAGTTATGCATTCCAAAACGAAACATATTCCTATTAAATTTCATTTTCTTTGAGAGCAGGTTTTAAGTAATATCATTAAGCTGGAATATGTTGGTACAAAAAATCAGATTTTTGATATATTTACTAAGACCTTACCTAAAATTAAATTTGAGAGTCTCGGGGATTAGTTGGGAGTTTTCCTTCTATAATTATCTTTCTCTTTCATTATACTCAGGATTGCAGGTTTCCATGGTGCATCTTTCAACTCTATTATTAGACTTTTTCCCCCTCTACAATATTTTTTCCTGGTTGGTTACAGTTTGCATGGATTCATGTCCTTTTGATATGGAGAGTTGGTGTTGTTTTAGCTATTGTACAAGTGATCTTTGTTGGCATGTTTTATAGGAAGAGTGTTCTTTTCATTGATGGCAAGAACAACAACGACGATGGAAAAAACGAAAATCATAAGCTCAGGAGGAGAAGCGAGCAATATGTAGAGATCAAAGCTCAGAAGGGAAAGAGCATTACAAAAATGTGATCAAGTTAAGCTGAGAGATCTAAGATCTCAATCATGCGAATATCCGACAACCGTTGGATCATTCTAAGTGGAAGGACAGAATAATCTAAAAGAGAAACACCGAAGATATATCAAGCAATTGATCTAAGAACATGATCGATGAAAAAAAATTTGTCCACGTCAAAAGTTATGAGGAGGTTATGCTTCAGAAAAATATCACTTCAAGAATTTCAAGTTGAGAATTGAAATACCCGAAGCCCGAAGAGTCGAAATAAATTCTCGACCGCTGGATCATCTGAAGTAGATCTAATTCATTAGATCGTCCGAACAAGATCTCAAGCGTCAGATCATCTGAAGTGAATCTGGGTCGTATGATCCAGAGCATTAGTTTTAGATTTGAGATTTCAGAAGTCCAGAGACCTAAAGGATATCTTGACCATTGATCGAGAAAGGGGTCGCAGAATCGTTGATCTGGTTGAAAGGTCAAATTCCCAAAGTGGAGTAAGAGTCATCGATTGAGAAGGATATGTGTCCGCAGATCATCGACTCTAGAATCTTAGAGTAAAAAGGAAATCGGGTTTGAGATTTGAAACTCCTGAAGCCCGGATCATGAAATAAATCACAGGCATTGATTTAGGGAAGTTAGATCTTATCCACAGATCATGAAAGGATAGATTTGAACCATTAGTTCAAGAGCACTGTTAAGATCGTGAGATAGACAGTCCCATTGCATTGCAGGGATTGAAGGTGTGATAACTTTAATAAGTTAAGGGTGGGTCGCAATTGAAACCATGGTTTTGGAGAAAGGACAAGTGGAGGATCGAGGTAAATTGATGGGAGAAAAGTAGTTTGATTTCAAGCCACCTTTGGATGCACCCACAATTGCATGGTCACATGAGATCATCACCCAAGGTCATGTTGAAAACAGAGCTAATGCTCACTAGGCGTGAGTTCAGAAGATGGGAGAGTCAGGGTTGGTTCACATCCAAAGACGTGAAACACAAAGTCTCGAAGTACTTCACCCCAAGTCACAGCTAGCAGTCACGTGGAGAGAGAATATAGGAAGGAGCTAGCGTCCCTAAGCTCCACTTCGGAGATAGGAAGTTGGGAGAATCAAGATGTCTCATACCAAGATTCCCAAAGTCACGAGTCATAAAGCGCCTATTGGTTAGGTGTATGGTCACCGCCGATGGTCATGTGAAGGAAGGGGCTTATGAGCCAAAGAAGCCAAAAATGACTAGTTGTAACTGCCAGAGAAGCCAAAGAATCTTTGGATAATGACCACTGATGATGAACAGGGTTGTTGTTTCATCTTGTGATTTCTTGATCAATTAGGATTTAGTTACACTAACTGAATCATTGTTCTGGGACATCGAAATCATTGTTCATGAGCGGTTGAATCATTGTTCATGAGCATTGGAATCATGATTCCTGAGCGTTGGAATCATGATTCCTAAGAATTTTTTAGATTCTTGACTTGACTGTTAGAGATGCAAAGTGTAAGGAATGATGAGATAAGGAATAAAAGAAAAATGTCGTGACATAGGAAGGATGTTGTTTCTTAGTAAAATAAGTTTAAATGTATGTGATCAAATAGACAGTAGGAACAGAGCATAAAATATGCAGAGATGAAGAACATAAGATGGACAGAGAAGAAATGGTAAAAACAAAAGACTGTACAAGAACCTAAGAGCATGAGAAGAACATAGGAAGAGCATATGGAGAGAGACAGCAAGTGGAGCCAAGCTTGAACATACAGAAGCAGAGCAGGATTGCAGAACAAATAAGAAGTGGTAAGCATTGAACTGTTTGTATTGTTGTAAGGTCTTATTCAAGTAAATATTTATATCTCAGGGTGGTGGGGTGGTGCTAGGGAGGACTGTTGTCCTTAGAGTTTCAAGTGGGTGCTTGGACACAAGTAGTTGTATCTTCCATCTGGTTACAACTAGAAAAACCAGGGTGGTAGGGTGGTGCAAGGGAGAACCATTGTTCTCTGTTATACAGGTTGGTGTTTGTGTGAATGGAAGTTAGTGTTGGAATGCTTAGGAATTTGGTGCTTCCTTCTAGTGGGTGCTAGATAAATCAGAGAGTTGGTGCTCTCATCAAGTTGCAGCTTGTTAAATAAGAGGTTGTAGCCTCATTTTGAGTGGGTGCTCAAAGAATGATGATGTATAGAACTTAAAAGACTACCTATCATTCGAAGAAGAAGAGGTTTTCTCCCTTTATGGGTTTCCTCGTGAATATATGTCTTTGTTTATATCATATGTGTGATTTATGTTTATTATTTTTGTTGTTCATGTCTTGCATAATATTGATGATCACTTTAATAATATTTTAATAGGTATAAAATTGTTTAAGCACAATAACAATTGATTCACCCCCCCCACCCCCTCAGTTGTCTTAGTAATTCCAAAAATTGATATCAAGGTGAGTTCCTTTTATTTAAAGGTAGATCAGTAAGCTTAAACATGACAATCCATGAAGGAACTTCAACCAATAAGCCTCCTCTACTTGATGGAACAATTTTTTCTTTCTGGAAGGTTAGAATGAGAACATACATTATGGCCTTAGGTGCTGATGTTTGGGATGTTGTAGAGACTGGATATACACAACCTATTGTGCTATCTTCCAAAGATTATAAGTTATAATTTAGCTTCAATGTAAAGGCAATGAATGCTATATTGAGTGGGCTTGCTGAAGCTGAATTTCTAAAACTAATGCAGCTTGATTCTGCCAAAGAGATGTGGGATAAAATCAATAGTAGTTATGAAGGAAATGAGAAAGTAAAAGATGCCAAACTTCAGACATATAGATTGAAATTTGAACAACTAAATATGAATGAGGATGAAACAATTAATAAACATTTCTTAAGAGTTGATGAGCTTGTGAATTCCATGAAGGGTCTTGGTGAGAATATTGAATACACATTTTTAGTTCAGAAGATTTTAAGATCTCTACCTAATAGATTTAATCCAAAAGTTTTTGCAGTAGAGGAACTGAATGATCTTAAGATTTTGTCTATTGATCAAATTCTAGGAACTCTATCTGCTTATGAAATGAGGATTAGTAAAGATGAATCCACCCCTAGAGAATCATCTTTTAAAGAAGATAAGAATGAGGATTCTGAGCCTAATGAAATTGAATCAAATTTTGTGAGAAGACTAAAGAAAGGATCAGGCAAGTACCAAGGCAAGTTGATCTTCAAATATTTTAACTGTGGAAATATAGGTCACTTTGTATCTAAGTTTCCACACAAGAAGAAGGAACAGAACTCTGAAGGTGAAGAGAAGTACAAATCCAAGAGATTTGGTAAAAATAAAAGTTTATGTGTAAACAATGATGACTCTTCAAGAGACACAAACAATGATTCTTTCTGTGAAGATAATGTTAATGACTTTATACCTATGGCCAAAGAGGATCATGATAATAAAAGCATAGGAATTGATGTTAGTGATGAAGAATATGTGGTTGACTTGGAAGGAGAACTGATTAGTGCCCTAGAAGAAATTGCTAGTCTTAGATTTAAGAAGAAAAAGCAAAAACAATTGTTGATACAGTTCAAGAAAGATAGTAAAAATCCTGATGAAGACTTTGCCCTACTAAAAGTGGAATTAGAAGAGGAAAATAAAATAGAGGATACTCTGAAACAACAGTTATCAGAGAAGAAATCAAGATGTGAAGCCTTGGAAGAAGAGGTAGTAAAAAATAGAAAATAAATGGAGAAGTTTAAGGCATTGTATCTCCAAAATATTTCAAGCATTAAATCCTCAGCAAAACTAAACGAAATTCTGAGCAAACAAAGATCTCCTTTGTTGAAGACTAGTTTAGGCTATGTAAGTGGTTCAAGCAGCAAACACACATAAAGCAAAGATCCAGTAAAGATGATCAAGTTCCAATTCAATAGACAATCAGACCATGTGAGCACTCTGCCACCAAAAGATAATAAAGACAAGATGATCCCTAATAAAAAAACAAAGATATCATAATATGGAGCAACAAATGCCAAAAGGAAGGCCATCCTTTAGGTACCAAAATGTCTTCCATGGTTACTATTAGTACTGCTCTAATTTTTGTTATAAGATTGAAAATTGTCAAATTAAGTTTAGAGACATGCAACTGAGGAGATCAAGAAATAAACAATCTTTGCAAAATAGAACTAAACAACCAATAAATAGAAAAAGTTGCACCAATCACTTTGACCTATTGAACAATGATCTCGAATGCTATAACTTTCATAACTTCATCCACAAAGCTGCAAACTTCCATCTGAAGAATTACAAAGAAGATCCAAGGATAAAACCCTTAGCTAGAAATGCTAGCACATGGAAAAAGAAAGATAGTGAAAATTGTGGTCTAGTAATTTCATCTCATAGACAAAAGAACCCCTTGTATGTTGACAGTGGATGTTCCAAACATATGACTGGAGACAAAAGTAAGTTTTTATCTCTAAGTGAAAGCAAATCAGGAATGTAACCTTTGGAAGTGATGCACTAGGAAAAATAAAAGGTAAACGAATGGTAAGTCTAAGTAATGGCAAAGGGAAAGCTCAAGATGTGTTGTTTGTAGATGGTCTGAAACATAATCTTATTAGTGTCAGTAAAGTTTGTGACAGAGGATGTAAAGTTGTTTTCACTTCTAAAGATTGTAAAATACAATCTGTGAATTCAAGACAGTTGATTGAAAAAGGCATAAGAACATAAAACAATGTCTATGTTTTGAAAGAAGAAAAAGAAGAATGTCACTTAAGAAAGTATGATGAAAGATGGTTATGGCATAGGAGACTTGGACACCTAAATTTTGATCATCTAATCAAACTTAGAAATAGTGGGGCAGTAAAATATCTTCCAAAAATATCAAAGCCATATGCAAACCTTGCCAAATAGGAAAGCTTACGAGGACACAGTTTAAATCTAATAACTTTGCATCAATAAAGAAACCTCTTCAGTTAGTACATATGGATTTATGTGGAAAATCAAGGAAGGAAGGTACAGGAAAAAAAAATTACTTCATGTTGATTATTGATGATTATTCTAGACTTACATTGGTTGCTTTACTAAAAGAAAAATCTGAAGCATTTGAAAAATTCAAAGTGTTTAAGTCTCTGACTGAGAATGAAACAGGAAAAATATTGAAGGCAGTAAGGTTTGATAGAGGAGGTGAGTTTATCTCAAGGGACTTCAAAGAGTTTTTTGATAAACATGGTATCAAAAGAGAGTATACTATTCTAAGGACTCCACAACAAAATGGAGTAGTTGAAAGACAAAATCGATCAGTTCAGCAGACGGAAAGATCAATGATGAATGAAAGGAATATTTCTCAGACATATTGGGTAGAAGAAATTCATACAACTATACATATTCTTAACAAATCTCATCTCAGACCACAAAGTGACAAGACTCCTTATTAACTATGGTTTGGAAGACCTTCTTCAATAAAGCATTTTAAATTCTTTGGCAGTAAGTGCTATATCAAGAACAATGATGAAAATCTTGGCAAATATGATGACATGAATGATGAAGGTATCTTCTTAGGGTATGCTACAAACAATAAAGGATACATATGCTATAATAAGAGGCTGCATAAATTGGTTGATTGTATTGACATAAAAGTTGATGAAGAAATATTGGTACGAGATGTAAGTAGTGTTGAATCAACAACAAATGATATAGTTGAAGTTGAAGAGGAATAGGTCCAAGAATTAGAAAGAGAAGAATCTAAGTCAAATGAAGATACAAATACTCAGGCAGACTCAAATTAGTAGACAACATCAAATCCTTCCTCCAAAATTACTCAAAAGAATCATCCTGCAAGTCAGATAACTGGTGAAAAAGACAAAGGTCTACAAACTAGGAGAAGGATAATCAAAGACACTGAGCAATCACATATATCCTTCATATCCATGGTGGAACCCAAGAACTTTAATGAAGATATTAAAGATGTAAATTGGTTAAAATGAATGAATGAGTGTTATTGGATAAATCCGTAGGTGCGGACACTAACCGATCTCCCTGGATCCACCTGGATCTAGAACAAAGAAAGATAGAACATGACTCTTTCCCTAGATTCTAACCATTTAATTAAATAGGAGACAAGAAAAAATGACATACCTTATTATCACTTCCTATGGTCTTTGTTGCTCCCGCTTCACTCCGGTTCTCTCATGCATTCAATACCAAGACAACACAAACCAACCAAAGTGAAGATAGCACAATCTATTCAACAGTCAATCTATGTATATGATCAAGGAATTATACAATAAAGTGGAAATAGATTTATGGGAAAGGGACATGCTACTGTATCATATTAATGGAAAGTAAAGATTACAACCTAATCCTTGATGTCACAAACTTCCTTTCGATGGCCCTTGGCTTCGACACACACACTTGCTCACTTGCATGAAGAAGATCAACCCCTTTTGATAAACTTGTTGGAGTCTCCAAGTTGTTGTAGCTTCAGTCCTTCACACAATTCTTTCACTAATTCTCCAATGAATCTTGATTAACCTTGCTTAACCTTTTCCATGAGAATTCCCTCAATATATAGGAGAGAATGAATTAGTTACTTGGATAAGAATGATCCCAAAATATCAGGGAATCCAGTACTAAGATAACCATTCGAATGCCATCTCAGCCTTCTAGAAGATTCCCTTCTAGAAGCATCAAGAATTCATATTTTTCCTTGCTTTAGAAAGAGTTCTCACCCTAGCATTTCAACACAGTGTGAACTTCTCGCACCCTGGCTTAAGGCAGCCTGCGAGAATCATGCATTCTTGCAGGCAAATATACTAGTAGCATGCGAACAGTCTTCAAAAATGAGTTTTTTGGAAGAGATGAAAATAACTTTTTCTCAGGAGAAAGTTCTTATGAAGAGCCTGAGTACACCATCATTAATACATCATCACGATGACCAAAATCATGGGTAACAGAATGCCCCCCAAAATATGAGGTTGGAAACTAATGACAACTGATAGACTTTGTAAGTTGCATGTGTGTGTTGGGAACCAGGAGCACACCTAATCGGAAACCTGCGAACAACCAGGCATCTGCAGAATATCATATATATCAATTCTAAGGTAGGAATTCCCATACTCAGATCACAGACTGATGACATTATAGACATGGCTCATGGCCACCAATCATACACCGTGGATCCATGCTGTCAAAACATAGCATAGCCATCAGAATACACTGTGGATCTATGCAAGAAATTTCAAATCAATACGACATAGCCACGAGACATACACAGTGGATCTATGTGTCACAAATTATACATACTCCATCGCAACCTGGATCACAAATATGATATCCAGGGTCTTCAATCTCGTCGCCCAAAGTACGAATCTAACCATGTGATTACATGTGTTGAAGTCGAACATGGTAGAAACCACTTGATTACCGGTCATTGATGAAACCATTAACAAGTGCAAGGGAAATCACCATTGATGTCAATGACTCCCAACATACCATAGTACAATCCATCGAGTGTGAATAAATGAGTTGAAGCTGAACATCCGATGGAATCTGTCGATCAGGGGTCAATGATGTGAACCCACTGTCAAAAGCAAGGAAACCTGCCATTGAGGCATGCAAGCTCCAAGGTACCAAATAATTTCTAAGTCTTGATTCCGGATAATGAGATGAAGTCGACGGAACAAAACTCGTCACAGGAGTGCCTTGATGTATCCCCCATCAATGACACAAAATGAGTAAAAGATTTTGAAAGTGAAACAGAGTATGATGTGAATTGGACTGGAAACAGGGAAGGCCGACACAGAGAGAATGGATAACTGCAGATGGTCGAATCAATATAGGTTTAAGATGGACTTCTCTTGAACATATGAATGACACAACCAATGATTTGGTAGAATTGACTCAAAGATGACACAGGGAATGGCCTTGTAATCAATCGAATGAGAGACAAATGGATTTCCCAAACCGGCTTTAAATGATGAATAGGGGGTGTCATGTTCAAGAGTGACACATACTGCCAATCAATATGACAATGAAAACATATCCCTTTCCCAAATTTTCCCCCACCATTTCTAGCGAGTACCTCTTTATTTTTACACAAGATTTAGGAGGATAACATATGCTTGTTGATGTAAGCTCATCCTTTGGACGAGTCCCTTAGAGTGTGTTTAACGAACCCTAAGAAGGAGTCGTTCGGTCCCATCACGGGTCTGTCAATGTTTGTTTAATGAGTCCAGAGATAGAAAATTCAAAGGTTTTTCAAGATTATAGAGTTTGGAAAAACACTTAAAAGAGAACTCTCTCAGTTCCTTTTTCGTAAAATAGTCTAGAGGAAACTAAAAAAGAGATAAATTATCGCTCACCAGATGCTTACTTCAAATACTTTATCGAGCGTGAAAATAGCAAGGTCACTCGGCGATCTTTTCATGTTTAGAGAGTCTGAAAAGAGCTTAAAGAGGACTCAAGGGGGGTTCCTTTTTCGTATAACCTTGTTGAGCTCGAAAAAGTGATAAAAGTACGCTCGATCACGTTCTCATATATTTACGAGCACAAGAACGGACAAAGACCATGCTCGAGGTTTTTATATAAAAACCATAAAAAACAATAAAAAACACGCGATAACAAAGAAAAACATGTCTGTATCCCTGTATTTGATCATCAAAGTCATCATGCCTACAAGAGTTACACTCAACATGACATTAGGGATTAGGGTTTGATTGATAAATAATCATAAGAAACCAAAATGATATAGTAAAAGTAAATAAAAGGAGTAAATACTCTTTTTACCACATCATTTTAACATTTCCCCTATTGAGCTAAAAAAAAACCCTCTTTTACCCTCCAAGTTCAACATCATATTGCGGGAGCTACGAGAGACCATTCAGCGAGCCGTCAATGACAATTAGGTAAGCTCTTCGTCCTTAACACTTTCATGGTTTAATTTTGTAATTTCATTGGTTAAATTTGCATTTTTAAGTTGATTTTCCAAGCCCTACATGCGTGTTGCCATTCTCGCAGGTGGGATATACGGGGCCTGCGAGAATGAGGCATTCTCACAGGTGAGACTAAGTCCACCTGTGAGGTTCTCACACTATGCACATAGGGCACCTGCGAGAACCACAAAGCCCAAAAAAAATTTAAATTTTTACCCAATGAAAAAGATCCAAAGCATGAAAAAAGTTATTAATCCTCTTATTGTGCAGATAATTGGCCATCAACATGGTGCTAGAGTGGCGCGAAAGGGAACATGAAGAGGATAATGCAATGGACAAAAATCATCCACCTACCATAGCTTCTTTGAGATACTATGGGCTCTTGAAGTACTTTCGCATCCTGGGCATGAGGGCCCAAGTCAGACTATTAGAGTACTTGGTTCGTATGTGGGACCCTGATCAGCAGGTGTTTCAGGTGGGGGTCCACACACTGTCCTTAGACATTGAGGACATTTACTTTTTGACCGGATTGTCCCGACGGGGGTACTATGTGAGCCTGACCGGTAGTAGAGGTGGTGGACTACAAATGAGTGAGTATTGTCATATGCACTGTGTCCCTGAGGCTGAGAGAAAGAAAGGAAAAGTGGCTATCTGGGGGGTACAATACTTGACCCTCCATACTATCCTTTTCACTATAGCTCGGATGGATGGGAGTTCTGCTCCTCATATGGCGTTACAGAGTTACTTCCAGTATGCTATTGAGTGTACTGAGCCTCGAGTGTTCAACTGGGCAGATGTTGTGCTGTGCAGTATAAAAAAGCAATTGACCAAGTGCAGACGTGGAAACCTGAAGCAATTCGGGTATGGATATTTGCTGGTATCCTTCTTCCTTGAGCGGGTCCCATTACTGAGGCTACAGGTGGAGTGGAATTTATTGACTCCCAGGGATCCGCGAATGCTGAGATGGTGCTGGCTCATGGCCCGGCACGTAGCAGGACCTATCATCAAATATGATGATACTTTCTTTGATGGTTGATGACTACACTTATGCTGGGCTGAATTTCCGAGGAGATCCAGATTTGGTATTACCAGAGGATGCTCAATGGGGGGACCTTGGTAAGAAGTACACACATTTTTTCCTTTTAAATGTTTTTGTGAATTTTTATCATATTCAAATGTTTTTGTTTTATATGTTCATCCAAAGACTAAAACAAAATCGTTTGTTGATAACACAGATGTTGGACCTTACAGACCTCCCGACACTTCTCCCATCCAGCGGCGAGTAGAGGTAGCGACAACAACACAGTATGCTGAGGATTATCAAGTGGTGGAACAGAATCTAGAGGGCCTGGTTGCAGACATTCCAGACATGACTTTGGAAGAGGTTCCACGACGCAATCAGCGTCATACTGTAGGGGTATCAACATCTATGAGTTGACTGCTCCGTAGGGTTGCTAGGGCAGTCATGTGTTACCGTGAACGTCATCCATGATGTCACTTTGTAGAAGTTATAAGCTTCAATTTTTGACATTTTGGTCTTCGGACAAACTTTTTGTAAAAAACTCTTTTGATCGTTATATATACAGACGGCTTCTACCGGTTTACTTTATATTGTGTGAATTTTGATGTGTTTGATTTATAAATGATTCAAATGTCTGTCCAATACATAATTAGCCAATGCATCTGTTAATGTATTTAGACATCTAGGAATATGTTGATATTCAATGTGATCAAAATAACGTTCCAAGAGGCGAATTCATAAATACACCCATAATAAAGTAGGACTTTGAATAGAGTAGATATTACTTAACTGTAGTACTACAAGTTGTGAGTCAAGTTGCACAACCAAATGACGAATTTCGAGTGAGATAACATCAACCAATAATTCAATAACGACACTATATTATGCAATATTGTTGGTTTCACGGCCGAGGCACACGCCTCGTAAAGATACAAGTTTGTTTGTTGGGGCATAGATTGCCCACGTAGCGGAAGCAAGGTTCCGAGTACTACGGCTAGTACCATCAGTGAAGCCAATATAGGGTAGTGAAGACTCTGTCATCTGGAAATCAAACACAACGTCACATAAGGGTAGAGACCAGATAATGACAAAAGAAAGCTATAGTAACACACACAAAGTATGATACATTAAAATACAAGTACTTGTGAACAGATGATTTATGCATAGTACTTCTTCAAGTACAACCCATTCCTGGGTTCACTCAAAGGGATACCATCATAATATACCAACTCATACGCTCCTTTTTCCAAAACTCGGCGAATAATATAAGGACCTCGCCACATGGGTTTGAATTTCCCAGCTCCTAACAAATCTCGATCCTGTTCATAGAGAAGAACAAGATCACCTTCGGAAAAAACATGAGGATTGACATGCTTGTCGTATTGGGCCTTGACATGCTTTTTCTAGGCTTCTATTACTAGGGTGGCATCACGTCGATTTTCATCTAATCAGATTAGATACAATAGACGTTCTTCTTCAGCAGAAGTGTTGGGTAGGAGTTCAATAGCTAGCTTCAGAGAGGGTATCTCTCATTCTATAGGGAGAATGGCTTCCACACCATAGACTAACCGAAAAGGCGTAAACCCAGTAGCAGACTTGACGAATGTCCGGTACGCCCACAATGCTGAAAACAACATTGTGTGCCAACTTGTTTTATGAATTCCTATCATCCGTCGAAGCATAGTTATGAGAACTTTGTTGATTGCTTCAACTTGGCCGTTAGCTTGTGAATAATAGGGCGTTGAGTTATCATGGCGAAGAACCAATTTTTTTGTAAGTTCAGACATCATAAAATTCCTAAGGTGGCTACCGTGATCAGTGATGATAGCCTGGGGAACACCAAAATGAGCTATGACATGATTAAAAAGAAACAAGGCTGCGATCTTTCCAGTATTTTCGAATGTCGGCATCGCCTCGGCCCATTTCGTAAAGTAATCAACGGCTATAATGATATAACCATGCCCCCCGACCGAGTGAGGGTGACATGTCATGAAATAGATGCCCCATTTTGCAAAAGGACCAACTAAGACCACAGGATGAAGAGGAGCAGGATGTGACCGAATTTTTTGATTGTAGGTCTGGCAGGCATGGCATTTCTGAACGACAGTAAAGTAGTCGTTAAACAAAGAAGGCCAAAAATATCCTGCGCATAAGATCTTATGGGCAATAGCATACCCATACATATGACCACCACATGCTCTGGAATGGCAGTCATTCAGAGCTTTCTCAGCTTCATCGAACATGAGACAACATCGAAAAACAGAGTCAATCCCACAACAGTAAAGAGTATCCCCAAGGATAATGTATTCATGAGATTGATAACATATGTGACGTCGTTCAGTACTAGACAAAGTAGGCTGGAAAGTCTGGGTTTGTAGATATATAATGATATCCCTATACCAAAGATCGTCAATTTGAATAAGGAAAAGAGATTCATCGGGTAATGAATCCACTACTACATTTTCCATTGCAGAGTGAGGAAAATCACATATCAACTCAGCGAAAACTAAGGACTTCTTAGACTTGGCGCGATCGAATTCCAAGTCAAACTCCTGGAGTATCACAATCCATTTAGAGTATTTCCCCCCTAGCAATTGACGTGTCAAAATATGTTGCATAGGGTTGCAATGATAAATCAGCGTAGTTTTCTGTGAGAGGATATAGTGCCAGAAGCGTTGGACAGCTTGAACGACAACCAAGGCCAGTTTCTTGACTTGTTGATACTTGATTTCAGTTGATGTGAGACTTCGACTCAAGTAGTAAATAACATGTTCATCGTGTGCATCATCCTCTTGGACGAGAACCATGCAAATAGTGTACTCCGATGCAACAAGATAAAGGAAATAATCACGATTGTAATCGGGAGGAAAGAGAAGCGGAGCTTGCGTTAGGGACAACTTCAAAGCTTCAAAAGCATTGTTGGAAATGGTATCCCAGATGAACTCTGAATCTTTCTTTAGTAGCCACGTAAAACCACGAGTGATCTCGACGTAATTAGGGATAAAATGACGAAGAAAGTTTGCTTTCCCTTGCAAACTTTGCAACTGGTGAAGTGTAGAAGGAGGAGGGAGATTAAGTATCGCCTCAACCTTAATAGGATCCACCCGGATCCCTTGATGTGAAATGATAAAACCTAGAAGATGACCAGATTCTATGCAAAAAACACACTTATGAGGATTTAAACGTATACAATAGAACCGATAGAGAACGAAAATGGCACGGAGGTGAGTAGGGTGATTGACTCTGCGCATAGAATGAGCGGGCAAATCGTCCAAATAGGGTTGAACGATATGCTTGATATCATGAAAAGCATAAGACATAGCGCGTTGAAAAGTTTCACCCGCATTCATAAGACCAAAAGGGAGTTTTCGATAGGCAAAAGTACCCCAAGGACAAATAAAGGCAGTCTTATGTTGATCCTCGGGATCAATGTTAATTTGATTATAGCCGGAGAAACCATCCATGAGAGAGAAGATTTCACTTCCAACGCATTCATCGACAATCTGATCGACGAAAGGGGTAGGAAAGTTGTCTTTGGGAGAAGCTTTGTTAATATCCCTATAATCAACACATACATGAATACTGCCTCCTGTCTTGTCAATCGGGACAGGATTGGAAACCCAGTCTGTAAGAGCCACCGGATAAATAAAGTCGGCTTTCAGAAGTTTCTTGACTTCGAGCTTTATAGCAGCCGCTTTACGTGGGTGAACTGGATGAAGGCGTTTCTGGACAGGTTTAGTGTTGGGGTATGTCTTTATCTCATGTACAACAATGGCAGGGTCGATACCTGGCATCTCTTCGTAACTCCAGGCGAAGATGTCACAAAATACTTTGAAAATAGACGTATAGGTGACGATTTCGTTTGGGGAACACGAAGCTCCAATATGGACATTTTCGACGATTCCAAGTTTAATGGATATGTCAATGGGAATCATGGGCGAAATATTACTTAAGTTCCCTTCGGAAAACACATCGTGTGTAGTCGTAGGAATCGTCGAGATGACAACAACAGTCGACAGAGTCAAAATCCGTTGATAGTTCTCAAGAGTGTGTTGTTCCAGAAAAAGTATGGAATGATGATGCCCATTGTCCCAAGGGGTATCTTCCATGACGGACATGATCATCTCATCAGTAGGAAAAATAACACGAAAAGGATCGGGAGACAACTCATCAAGAGAGGGGTTAGAAGGTGTTGCCGATTGAATGTCCTGATAGGCAGATTCAACTGGACTTAACGGCATGGCATCGTCGAAACGAAGATGATCTCTAGGGTCAGGGACAATCCAAGGGTCGTGAGACGTAGGAAGTTCATGAGGTAAGGTGGAGATCATGTTGATAGAAGCAACGGATGAGTGTGGAACATTGGGTGGTGGAATGGGGAAAGTACCCATTAACGAGGAGTCCTTTAAAAGGCCTACACTGACATTCTCATAACCCAGTGGGGTTTTAGCAATAAACGGTACATTACCAGTACGGGTATCAGAATTGAATAAGGCAAGTTGGTCGACCGTAACAACCTTTCCTTGATGAGGAAAACGTACTACACGGAAAAGTGTCGACACAATGACATGCATGGAATCAATCCAGCTACGACCAAGAAAAAGATTATAATCAAGGAGAGCGTCGAAGACTTCCACTTCAACTTGGACCGTTTTACCTTCTAACATGATTGGCAACGAAGGAAGAACACCGTAAGGCTTAAAACCAGAGCCATTGAAGGCTTTAAGAGTGTTCTGGGATTCATTCAAAGGAGGAGAGCCAATGGCTTTCCAACAAGCAAGAGACATAACACAAGTCGAGGCACCCTCATCGATAACAGTTCGACAAATTTTCTTGTCAGAGACAACAACTTGTATCTGGAATGCGAGTTGAGGGGGTAACCTTGGAATGTGATCATCTAAGTCAAAACTATTAAATTCGTATCCGTTGGGTCAATTCCACCGATAGCTTTCAACAGTGCCTTCCGTTGTGCAGGACAAGTTTGAAGGACTTCAAGGGCTGACATCGCAGAAGGTGCTTGGGCCAGATCTTCAACAATGTTGTAGTTATGGGCCGCATGAGCATGAGGATTGAAAGTCAATTTCTGAACGACACCCTTAGTGGGGGGTCGCAGAACTGTGTCGAGGCTCGGTCATTCGAGATGAAGAGGACTATTGGTAGGTGGAGTCTCTAGAGAGGGTTGTACCAAAGCAGGAGGTAAATCGTCAACCTTCTCCTTAGATGGAGAATAATCTTTGGCTCAAGTCATGAGTGCAACGTTTTTCTTCTTAGAATCACCAGTACACATCAAAACATATGATGTAGTAGAAGTAGATGGTTGGTCATGAATGACCAATTGGGCCTGTTGTTGAGAGGGGAAGGGTTGGGACAAGACAACCGGTGTAGGTGGTTTCGGAGATCCCTGAAGGAACTTAGTGACCCCGGCACGTCGTGGACAATCTTTCGTGTAGTGATCATAACCACAGATAAGGCAAGAGTATCGGGGTTTGCGCTTATCCCGATCTTCAACAGGAGTAGTTTTAGTTTGGTCTACTTGATTATTATTTTTTCCCTCCTTATTCTTGCCTCTCCCCTTTTTAGATTTTTTTTTACTGGCTAGGGTAGATTGGACATCATTTACCTCAGAATTTTTTCCAGTAGAAGTGGCAGGAGATAGAGCATTTTGAACATTAGAAGAAATAGACTTAGGGTTTGTGATTGAAACAGAATGTGATTGGGCTTGGGCAGTACCAATCACACCGTCAGCTGCATGTGAGGTAGCTGGAGTAGTTGAAGTGCTGGAAGCATTAGGATGAGGTAATTCAGGTAGTAAATCGTAAAGTGTTCCCATCTGTGAATAAACGAGGTCAAGATATTGAGCATGACTTATAGCCTGCTCTTCTATGACAATTCCACCCATGGAAATGTCCTTACCAATTTCGTTCACAAATGATTTTGTAAACCATTCTGCTAGTAACTGATCAGGAAGCTCAAGTTTAATGAGACGTCATCTCCTTCACCACTCATGAATGTGATCAGATATATGAGTGCCTTTAGTCTGTTTGAAGGAAGTCAAAATCTCAGTCCCGGTATCATAACGGATCGGTAAATGGTAATGTGTAAGGAAATCCATAGAAAGGGTGTTGAAATTAGAGAAGAAACCTCGTGGCAATTCGATATACCACTTCGCAGCAGAAACGGTAAGGGTTCGTTGAAAAAGACGTAAACGAATAGAGTCATCCATCAACGAGTTGGATGAACACCACAGGTGAAAAGTCATAACGTGATTGTTTGGGTCCTCTCCCACTTTGTCGTCGAATTTAGGAATGTCCGATGGAAGCTTGGCTGGAATAACAGGCCATTGGGGAGAGTGACGAATAGGATCATTTAAAATCCTAGACAAATCTAGAAAATCCAAAGTAGCAAGAAAAGGTAACTATTGATTCACTTGAGGGTACTGGTGGCTTTGGGGTGGAAGCCCTGTCGGCAAACCAATAGGACTGTAAGCAGTTTGCGCATAATGGAAAGACCCAGGCAGATTCGGTGGTGGTTGGAGAGGATAGTAGCTCCAACGATTGTAACCCTGAGCGGGGACATGAGTTTGAGCATTCGTACCCCAAATAGGATTGGGTATACCTGGATATGGTTGGCCTATAGTAGGGATAGGCAACTGCTGCCCCCCAATCGTTTGAGGAATATTTTGTATCATCTGATTCCAATACTGGGCCAAAGAGGGAGTTATATTTTTTCCAAAAGGTGGGGTTGGTCCCCCTATCGTAGGTGGAGTTCCAACCGGAAGTTGTGTCCCAATCAAAGGTTGTGTGGTAATTGGAATGTGTCCGGTAAGAGCAAGTTGAATCATACCACCTTTTCCACCAATGGGAATTTGCAAATTTGGTGTAATGGACGGGATAGTGCCATTAGGATTAAGATTACCAGAAGGAAATTGAGGGAGTGTCAGAATAAAACTGGGAATAGGGTGCCCAGGAAAAGGACCACCTGGAGAACTGGATGGGGTTTTCAGAGGTGTTGGAATAAAAGCATTCAACGCACGGTATCCAGGTGGTAGTGTGGGAGTGACATTGGGCATTCGTTGTGTGTTAATAGGAGCAAGACCAGCCTCAATGAACCCAGTTGGGACACTCGTAGTATTCGTGAGATGGGCCATTTCAGTAGGGAAAGTAAAGTGATAAGTGGTAGTCAACGGTACAGTCTTTGTCTTAGAAAACACCGGAGGGTTGATTTCAGAGACCACAGGCGAACCAGGACCAAAAGGTCCCTTCGGAAAACACCTGTGGACCAAAAAGGGTCTTGGCCTTCTATGCTGGGAAAAGGCCCAACTGGTGATCCAGAAGAGGTAACAACTAATTCTCCGGAAGAATCCAGTCGTCTAAAAGGATGCTGAGAATCACTGGGAAGTCGAAATTCCTCTCGAGTATTTCTAATTCGAAAATGTTCTAAACAGTCAGTTTGTTCCACTTGAAGTGTGGTAACGACTAGGACTTCACTCTGTTGAGGAGAGCCTCCAGGTGTGCTTGTGGGAAAGGGTTGTGAACCTTCTAGATGCTCTAGAGATAAAACCTACATTCTACGTGAATGACGTGGAGGAGCTATTGTAAACAAGTGACAAACTTCGCTGTAACACCCTATTTCCCCCAGTTTGTAAATATAACTAGACTGGCCAAGGACTATGGAAAACTCAGAAGTATGAACATGTGATGTAAATGGACCTACAGAAAGAGGTAAATCAATGTGAATGACATTCTGAATTTATTGCAAGACTATTGATGAGGGGATGTGCAGAAAAGAGACCACGATGGCGGTGGAAGGCACCTGAAAAGGTGGCGTTAACTTCCATCGAGAATTAAATACCGTATTTGGACTCCACTGGCCCGGAGAACCAAAAGCAGCTCGCTAGCCCTGAAATTCAATACCTCGCAGGCTGGTAGGTGGATGGCTTGATGAGGGATGGGATGGTGAACCGCCCATCCGTAGAGCCGTCAGGCTTGATCAACGCGAGGGTAATCGTGCCACACAAAACCTCGCGAGAGGATAAGGTGTATGGTAGAGATGATTGAAAGGGAAGACGCGAGGGGAACTCTGGCAGTTATTTACGCAGAGTGAGTGATAGCAGAGAAGAAGGATTGCAACCTTCACTCCTGATCATTGGCAGACAGAGAGACACAGTCTCAGAGCATCGTGGTCTCAGCTCGGGGGTGGCTAGTGGTAAATCCGTTGGGAGTCACTAAGCCTACGGTCGGGTGGAAACGGGCACCCTCTCAGTAGTTGCACCCACTTCCAGTGTTATTTCTGATAAGTATTTTATGTATTGAATCTTGAAATTCATACACTGATATATATATATATATATATATCTACATACTCACAGCACTGTGAGATTGTGAACGATTTTAGTGTAAGAATGCCTGTGAATGTTTTGATAATAATTAATGGATATATGTTTGTAATAGAGGAATCCATGCATGACATATGTTGATAAAAATGAGTCTAAGCATGCCAGGTTGAACTAAGTCAGGTATCTAGTCCGTTCTCGGGAATTTGTTTCCCTTATCTATATCCAGGAATGCCCTGGAATAGACCTCTTCACGGAGATTCCCTCCTTAGAAAATTTTACCAAGAACCTGGAAAAAGGGCGTGAATGTGAAAGTCTTAACAACCCTGTGCGAAGAGGAATGACTCTCTTGAAATCCTGAAGTAGCAGCGTAAGGATAAGTATTGATCAATGGATGAAATCTCGTCGGGGAACCTGTGGTCATTCATGACCGTTAGATCGAAGGAATGAATGAGGGCGTAAATTGCCTTAACCCTATTTTCCTCTATCTTCGTGAGTAGCGAGGAAATCTGAATTGTAGAACCCCAGAATCCATGAGCACATACGGACCGTTGGTTTTTCCACGTCCAAAGAGAAGTGGGAAAGGGCGCGGCATAGGGACCGATCTGTACCGTCAGATCTTAGCCAGGACACCCGACAGATGTTAGATCTATAGGGAGATAAATGAGGGTTAAGCCCTCGTGAATAAGACCTCGCTACCTCGGAGGCTCGCGGGGTAGAAGTCCAAAAGTTGGACGCTCCAAGTCGCGAGTGGCGAGGCTATGAGAGGATCTGAGCTGTCCATCCAAGGAGGACAGGTGGCAAGGATCCAGGGATCTCGTGAGCTCGGAGGCTCGCGGGGTAGAAGTCCAAAAGTTGGACGCTCCAAGTCGTGAGTGGTGAGGCTACGAGAGGATCTGAGTCATCCATCCAAGGAGGACAGGTGGCAGGGATCTAAGGATCTCGTGAGCTCAGAGGCTCGCAGGGTAGAAGTCCAAAAGTTGGACGCTCTAAGTCGTGAGTGGCGAAGCCACGAGAGGATCTGAGTCATCCATCCGAGGAGGACAGGTGGCAGAGATCCAGAGATCTCGCTACCTCGGAGGTTCGTGAGGTAAGAGCTTGAAGTTTGGATGTTCTAAGTTGCGAAGCGACGAAGTGGCGAGAGGTTGTGAGTCATCCATCTGAGGAGGACAGGTGGCAGAGATCGAGAATATCTCGCTAACTCGGGAGCTCGCAGGGTGAGAGCCCAAGTATTGGGTATTCAAATTCACAAGGATGTGAGAAGTGAGAAGGTAATAACTGTTGGATCCGGATCGTGGGAAGACCATTGGATCAACACGAGGGATCGTGTATCGGAGCCTCGCGAGAAAAGGCCCGGGAATTTGGCCACGGGAATCACAAGGTTGCGAGTAGCGAAATCCCTAGGGGAAAATTCAACGAGTTGACTGACCATCGGGTCTCAGGGATCCGAGAACCCAGTGTTAAACCTTTGAACTCACGAAGTCACGAGTTTCGATTCCCCGATAAATCAAGGAAGGGGGAATCGCGCGAGAGAACTGTGGGAGCAAATTTCCCGATAGGGAAATAGAAGAACCTTGGAGTTCTTCGGGCGAGAAGAAGAAGACCCTGTGAGCGAACGTACCCGTGGTTGGTGTGCCTGCGTCAGGTGGGACGTAATACCACGGTTATGTACAGAGAATCGGGTAGGTAAATAGAAGACCTGTGATTTGGGGATTGGCATTTTGCTGCTACAAGCTCCGAGGAGCCTCATTACTGAGAAAACCACGAAAATTTTTGATTGATGGTAGTGGGTGTGTTACAAATTGGTATCAAATCTTGGTTACAACACTCGAATTGACTGGGCCCATGCACGAGTCGCGCATAAACCTCGTTCAAAACACTCCTCTGAGGAGTAAAACCCTGACTTAACTATCTTACCCAGGATTAAGAACCTGGAAAATGAAAACTCGACTATGTGTGCATGTGAAAGAGTCATGTATTTATGCGCCATTTATAAAAATGAATTTAACTCTTGACTAATAGTTAGCATTTGTCTTTTCACTCAAGCGGACGATCAACCGCGGGAACCTACAAACGCAGAGAATGTTGACTCACCAAGAGGTGGGATAAGTCTCCCATAACAGAGACGAAGAGTCTGATGAAATAAGAGCAATAGGAACCCCTCCAGACCTAGCCGAGACTGTGAGGAGTCTCATGGTTGAGTTGCAAAGCTGCAAGGCCGATAATGAAAGGATGATGAGAGAACAAGAAAAGAAAACCGAAATTAATGCAGTTCTACTACAGAGCTTATTCGACCTACAGTGACAAATGCAGCATGAAACTGAGATGCAGAATCGTGGTCGTGTCAATGGTCACACTGAGAGAAACACATCCAGAAAGGTCCACCTCATAGGTAAAGGACCAGTACCAGACGATTCCACTGAGAAGGAAGTTGGTGATTCAGAAGGCTCTTCCAGCAGCAGGACCAGTTCCTATTCTCGAAAGAAACAGAAGAAGCAAAAGACTTCCAAGAGTCATAAATTTGAGGAATTCAAAAAGGCCAAACCTCCCTCCTTCGATGGCGAGATAAAGAAGGGAGAGGAAGCAGAGGCTTGGCTACTCGGACTGAAGAAATATTTCAGAGTCCATGACTTTTCAGAGAATTTGAAGGCCCGAGTGGCTGCTTTCAATCTGAATGGAAAGGCTTCCATTTGGTGGGAAGACCTTAAGAATATGAAAGGGGTCTACGAGGAGGACCTGTCTTAGAGACAGTTTGAGAAGTACTTCCAGAAGAAGTACTTTTCGGAAAGGTATTTCGATGAGAAGGCTAAAGAGTTTTATGAACTCAAACTGGGACAACTTACTATGGAGGAGTATGTCAACAAATTCCTCGACTTATTGAGATATGTACCCTACATCAAAGCAGAGAAGGCGAAGGCACAGTGCTTCATCAGTGGGCTACCCAAAGAATACCGGAACCGAATTGAATTTGATGAGCCAAAGACCTTAGAAGACACTATAAGAAAGGCAACATATTGTCATGAACAATATGGACATCGGGTAGAATCTCGTGGAGACTGGAAACAA
>ML812765.1:41803-76034 GCA_009831015.1 Picea engelmannii
AAATTCAGCAAGTGTGACTTCTTTCAGAAGCAAATACACTACTTGGGACATGTTCTGTCCAAGGAAGGGGTAGTAGTAGACCCTGACAAGATCAGGTCTATCATGGAATGGCCTACCCCAAAGGATGTCTCAGACATTAGATCTTTTATGGGATTGGCGGGATACTATAGGAGATTTATAAAATATTTCTCCAAGATTGGTTGTCCAATCACTGCCCTTCAGAAGAAGGGAACAAAATTTCTTTGGACACAACAATGTGACGAAAGATTTCAAACCTTGAATCACCTACTAACCCATGCACCCGTATTGAAAATCGTTGACCCAGAAGTTGACTTCCTTGTGTGCACAGATGCCTGTAAAGAAGGGCTCGGAGGAGTCCTTATGCAGGAAGGAAAGGTGATCTGCTATGAATCCCAAAAATTGAATGAAGATGAGGTCAACTATGTGACTCATGATCTAGAATTGGCTGCCATAGTGCATGCCTTAAAAATGTGGAGGCATTACCTCTTGGGAAGAAAATTTGTGCTTATGATAGATCACTGTGGATTATGGTATTTGTTTGACCAACCAAAGCTTAATGCTAGACAAGCCAGATGGATGGCCCTCCTTAGTGAATTTGATTTTGAAATCAAACACATTAAAGGGAAGGAGAATAGGGTGGCCGATGCCCTTAGCATAAGAATGAGAACAATTCACCTGGCCGCGGTGAGTACCTGCGAGACAGATGTCAAGAACAGAGTCAAGGAGGCACAAGAAACGGACCCCTTCGTCTGAAATGTGACCCTGTACCTATGGAAAGAACCCGTTGGAGTAAAATACGAAGGCTATCAGACGACCGAAGGAGGTCTACTCACCTACGGAGATAGACTATACATTCCCAATTGTGACGAATTGAAGAGGTTCATCATGGAAGAACTACATAAAATACCCTATGTTGGTCACCTAGGATACCAGAAAATGATTACTGTCACCCGAAAACAATTTTACTGGACGGGATTGAAGAAGGATGTAGCCAAATATTTGGCCCAATGCATAGAATGCCAACAAGTTAAAGCAGAATATCGACACCCAGCAAGACTATTACACCCTTTACCCATCCCAGAATGGAAATGGGAAACCATCTCCATGGATTTTATCACCGGATTACCAACTTCCACCAAACATAATGACACCATTATGATAGTAGTGGATAAACTGAGCAAGTCCACTCATTTCATCCCCATCAAATCGACCTGCAAGGCGATAGATATCTCACAAGTATTCATGAAAGAGGTGTTCTGACTGCACGGCATGCCGAGGGAGATAATATCTGACAGAGACACAAAGTTCACTTCCAATTTCTGGAAATCACTGATGGCGGGTTTGGAGACCAAGTTGTTGTTTAGCACCGCCTATCACCCTCAAACCGATGGACAGATAGAAAGAGTGAATAAGATATTAGAGGATATGTTAAGGATGCATGTAATGCATCAACCCCGGAAATGGGAAGACTACCTGCCATTGGTAGAATTTGCCTACAACAACGGCTATCAAGCGTCCTTAAAAATGAACCCATTCAAGGTCCTCTATGGTAGACAATGTAATACCCCAGTCAGCTGGAGCAATCCTGTAAATAGGATTTCTTTTGGACCCGACATGTTGAAAGAAATGGAACAGCAAGTGACTCAGATAAAACAAAATCTGAAGGTCGCTCAGAACCGACAGAAAAGTTATGTTGATCAAAAGAGAACTCCAAGAGAGTTCCAAATAGGAGATCATGTATATCTCAGAATTAATCCCAGAAGGAGTTCCCTAAAAATGGGAGCTTGTGCCAAATTGGCACCCCGGTATTTTGGACCCTTTGAGGTTCTAGATAGAGTGGGACCTGTAGCCTATCAGCTAGCACTTCCTCCCACAGTAAAAGCACATAATGTTTTCCATGTTTCATTATTAAAGAAATATGTACATGATGCTAATCGTATAATTGACTGGTCTGTGATCCAGGTGGAACCGGAGGGAGAATTCCTACCAGAACCCCAATGCATATTGGACAGAAGGGAAACCCGACTCTGGAACAGAACCATTGCACATGTCAAGGTGCAGTGGAAACATTTTGGCCCGGATGAGGCTACATGCAAAATGGAGGATGCCATGAGACAGGCATATCTGATTTTGTTTACTTCTGTACATGTAATTCATGTTAGTTGCTAAGAACATCGAGGACGATGTTCCTTTTTAAGGGGGAGGGAATTGTAACACATTGTTTCCCCCAGTTTGTAAATATAACTAGACTGGCCAAGGACTATGGAAAACTCATAAGTATGAACATGTGATGTAAATGGACCTACAGAAAGAGGTCAATGAATGTGAATAACATTCTGAATTTATCGCAGGACTGTTGATGAGGGGATGTGCAGAAAAGAGACCACGATGGCGGTGGAAGGCACTTGAAAAGGTGGCGTTAACTTCCACCGAGAATTAAATACCGTATTTGGACTCCACTGGCCTGGAGAACCAAAAGCGGCTCGCTGGCCCTGAAATTCAATACCTCGCAGGCTGGTAGGCGGATGGCTTGATGAGGGATGGGATGGTGAACCGCCCATCCGTAGATCTGTCAGGCCTGATCGGCATGAGGGTAATCGTGCCACATGCAACCTCGCGAGAGGATAAGGCATATGGCAGAGATGATTGAAAGGGCATACACGAGGGGAACTCTGGCAGTTATTTATGCAGAGTGAGTGATAGCAGAGAGGAAGGATTGCAACCTTTGCTCCTGATCACTGGCAGACAGAGAGACACAATCTCGGAGCATTGTGGTCTCAGCTCGGGGGTGGCTAGTGGTAAATCCGTTGGGAGTCGTTGAGCTTACAGTCGGGTGGAAACGAGCACCCCTCTCAGTAGTTGCACCCACTTCTGGTGTTATTTTTTATAAGTATTTTATGTATTGCATCTTGAAATTCATACACTGATATATATATATATATATATATATATATATATATATATATATATATATCTACATACTCACAACACTGTGAGATTGTGAACGATTTTAGTGTAAGAATGTCTGTGAATGTTTTGATAATAATTAATGGATATATGCTTGTAATAGAGGAATCCATGCACGACATACGTCGATAAAAATGAGTCTAACCATGCCAGGTTGAACTAAGTCAGGTATCCAGTCCGTTCTCGGGAATTCGTTTCCCTTATCTATATCTAGGAATGCCCCGGAATATACCTCTTCATGGAGATTCCCTCCTTAGAAAAGTTTACCAAGAACCTGGAGAAAGGGCTTGAATGTGCAAGTCTTAACAACCCTGTGCGAAGAGGAATGACTCTCTTGAAATCCTGAAGTAGAAGCGTAAGGATAAGTATTGATCAATGGATGAAATCCCGTCAGGGAACCTGTGGTCATTCACGACTGTTAGATCGAAGGAATGAATGAGGGCGTAAATTGACTTAACCCCTTTTTCCTCTATCTTCGTGAGTAGCGAGAAAATCTGAATTGTAGAACCCCAGACTCCATGAGCACATCGGGACCATTGGTTTGTCCACGTCCAAAGAGAAATGGGAAAGGGCGTGGCATCAGGACCGATCTGTACCGTCAGATCTTAGCCAGGACACCCGACAGACTTTAGATCTATAGGGAGATAAATGAGGGCTAGGCCCTCATGAATAGGACCTCGCTACCTTGGAGGCTCGTAGGGTAGAAGTCCAAAAGTTGGACGCTCCAAGTCGCGAGCAGCGAGGCTACGAGAGGATCTGAGCCATCCATTCGAGGAGGACAGGTGGCAGGGATCCAGGGATCTCGTGAGCTCGGAGGCTTGTGGGGTAGAAGTCCAAAAGTTGGACACTCCAAGTCGCGAGTGGCGAGGCTACGAGAGGATCTGAGCTGTCCATCCGAGGAGGACAGGTGGCAAGGATCCAGGGATCTCATGAGCTCTGAGGCTCGTGGGGTATAAGTCCAAAAGTTGGACGCTCTAAGTCGCGAGTGGTGAAGCCACGAGAGGATCTGAGCCATCCATCCGAGGAGGATAGGTGGCGGAGATACAGGGATCTCGCTACCTCAGAGGTTCGTGAGGTAAGAGCCCAAAGTTTGGATGTTCTAAGTCACGAAGCGGCGAAGTAGCGAGAGGCTGTGAGTCATCCATCTGAGGAGGACAGGTGGCAGAGATCGAGAAGATCTCGCTAACTCGAGAGATCACAGGGTGAGAGCCCAAGTATTGGGTATTCAAAGTCACAAGGATGTGAGAAGCGAGAAGGTAATAACCGTTGGATCCAGATCGTGGGAAGACTGTTGGATCCACACAAGGGATCGTGTATCGGAGCCTCGCGAGAAAAGGCCCAGGAATTTGGCCATGGGAATCATGAGGTTGCGAGTAGCGAAATCCCTCGGGGAAAATTCAGCAAGTTGACTGACCATCATGTCTCTGGGATCCGAGAACCCAGTGTTCAACCTTTGAACTCGCGAAGTCACGAGTTCTGATTCCCCGATAAATCAAGGAAGGGGGAATCGCGCGAGAGAACTGTGGGAGCAGATTTCTCGATAGGGAAATAGAAGAACCTTGGAGTTCTTCGGGCGAGAAGAAGAAGACCCTGTGAGCGAACGTACCCATGGTTGACGTGCCTGCGTCAGGTGGGACGTAATACCACGGTTATGTATAGAGAATCGGGTAGGTAAATAGAAGACCTGTGATTCGAGGATTGGCATTTTGCTGCTACAAGCTCCGGGGAGCCTCATTACTGAGAAAACCACGAAAATTTTTGATTGATGGTAGTGGGTGTGTTACATTCACGAAGAAAATCCTATGGTCAACTTTGAGAAACAAACAACACGTGCTAGTAAACAAATTCTAGGAAGCAACACCAAGAAAACAAGACCTTCTAATTTCAAAGCCACTAGTTGGTGATGAAATCCAATGTCGCAACAATGAGACGAGAAGGGGTGGGGCTAGAGTGAAAAAGTTACGCTAACTACCTGCTTAACGAACTTCCACCTTGGTGAAATCTCCCACACTTAATCATGGGTATACCCTCGAAGGAGCCCGAGTGAGTTTGGTCAACGTCAATTCCAGGTACTGTGAAGACTTTCCCCTCCACAGTCACCTTGGGTAAGAACCTAGAGAGATAGGCCACTAAGGTCACCACCAACAACAATAAATCCTGGGGGAACAGTCAACAGTCCGATCCACATGCAAGGGCAGGGTATCTAGCCCGCAATCAACTCAAAAGGCTTCCACTCATCATTGTGGGTATACCTCCGAGTGATCCCCGTAATACATGCAATCTCTACACTGATATCAACAAAGCAGGGTGAGTAACTCTACCAATATCAATGTGACCTAGTGTTTGACCCCTATGTGAGAAGGGCTTCCCAGGACAGGATGTTGCAAATGGAATTTAACACTCCCTAACACAAGATGCTATTGTGTGTTTTGAGCTTTGGAGAGTGTATCTCTCTTCCTATTCCAAAGCGCTAGTTTAGCTAAATGTTGGTGTAATAGAGCCCTAGAAAAGAGTTACTAGATAGATTTTATGATTACGCAGTGTTATTAAGAGCTGTTGTTTACTCAAAGGTAATGTAAATGAAACTTATGTTGTATGACTCTGACCCAAAAATGCAAGGATAAGAATGAAATATATCACTTTTCGTTCAATGAATCCTATGTATGGGAGAGAGATAAAGTTTTCTAGATCAACCTTGAACTACGATGCAAAATTTCCTTTCAAATGCAAATGCAAACAATCACTTATCAAATGACAATTCTCTATTGAGTCTTTTTCAAATACTTCAACAATCTCAATAATTTGATTTTCAATGTTTTCTAAAATGAAAAGAATTTTTTGAAAGAAAAACTTTGTGTTCACTTTTCAAAAAGGACCCACACTATGATAGCGAGAGTACAGAAAATAAAAAACCAAATGATCAAGCAATGACAAACCCAATCAACTCTTTCAATGAAACAAAAATAAAGAGCAAACCAATGTAGTCTTTTCAAATGCAAAAGAAAATGATCTTTCAAACCAATAAGCAAATGAGAAAAAACAAGCACTCAACTTTCAACCAATCACTGGTTCTTAACTAATCAAACACACTCAGATTCTGAAGTCAAAGAGAATGGTTTTGCCAAGAAAAGTCAAGAAACGAAAGTCAAGACACAAATGACAAGAAAATCCTTGAAATCCAAATATAGTTCATACATGCAAACAAAGACAAGCAAGAAACCAATCAATGATCAAAAAAGACTCTTATGAGGCAATTAAACTGATCTGGGCAGTTAAAAATGCCAAAACTTAAATCCAAAAATTTGAACAAAAGAGTTCGCAGGCAGACAATATGACACAGTGCGAGAATCACTGATTCTCGTAGGTGACCCTTGAGCAGGGTGCGAGAACCTCACACTGAAACCTAAAGGCAAAGTGCGAACTCTACCTATTCTCACAGGCTACAATGAAGTACAGTGCGAGAATGCCTGAACATAGTCAAAAAATTTGTAAAATGAAGTAAAGTTTGAAAAGACCTTTGGACCTAGAGGGTCTATCAGGATATCTTGAAGACTCAAAGATTGACAGGACGGGAGAAAAGTAAAACCAGATCAAATGGCCACAGAAAAACAATAAAAACCACAAAGAAAATGGGTTTCTCCCCAGTGGAGTCTCCAATTTTGTTATTGGATAAATCTGTAGGTGTGGACACTAACCGATCTCCCTAGATCCACCTAGATCTAGAGCAAAGCAAGACAGAACATGACTCTTTCCCTAGATTCTAACCATTGAATTAAATAGGAGACAAGAACAAATGACATACCTTATTATCGCTTCCTATGGTCTTTGTTGCTCCTGCTTCGCTCCAGTGCTCTCGTGCAGTCAAGACCAAGACAACACAAACCAACCAAAGTGAAGATAGCACAATCTATTCAACAGTCAATCTATGTATATGATCAAGGAATTATACAATAAAGTGGAAATAGCTTTATGGGAAAGGGACATGCTACTGTATCATATTAATGGAAAGTAAAGATTACAACCTAAGCCTTGATGTCACAAACTTCCTTTCGATGGCCCTTGGCTCTGACACGCACACTTTCTCACTCACATGAAGAAGATCAACCCCTTTTGATAAACTTGTTGGAATCTCCAAGTTGTTGTAGCTTCAGTCCTTCACACAATTCTTTCACTAATTCTCCAATGAATCTTGCTTAACCTTGCTTAACATTTTCCATGAGAATTCCCTCAATATATAGGAGAGAATGAATTAGTTACTTGGATAAGAATGATCCCAAAATATCAGGGAATCCAGTACTAAGATAACCATTCGAATGCCATCTCATCCTTCTAGAAGATTCCCTTCTAGAAGCATCGAGAATTCATCTTTTTCCTTGATTTAGAAATATTTTTCACCCTAGCAGTTCAACACAGTGCGAACTTCTCACACCCTAGCTTAAGGCAGCCTGCGAGAATCATGCATTATCGCGGGCAAATATACTAGTAGCCTACGAATAGTCTTCAAAAATGAGTTTTCTGGAAGAGATGAAAATAACTTTTTCTCAAGAGAAAGTTCTTATGAAGAGCCTGAGTACACCATCATTATTACATCATCATGATGACCAAAATCATGGGTAAAAATGAGGAACTGGATTAGATTGAGAAGAACAATACTTGGGAGCGTATTCCTAGACTTGCAGATAATAATGTAATTGGCTCCAAATGGGTGTTTAAGAACAAAATGAATGAAAAAGGAAATTTTTTTAGGAATAAATATAGATTGGTGTGTAAGGGGTATGCACAATTTGAAGGATAAGATTTTGGTGAAACCTTTGCACTAGTGGCAAGATTGGAAGCCATCAAAATGTTTCTTGCCTATGTATGTCATAAGAACTTTAAATTTTATCAGATGAATGTTAAGTCAACATTTCTTAATGGAGATCTGGAAGAAGATGTATATGTGTAGCAACCTGAAGGATTTTCATTGACAGATAATCCTAATTATGTCTGTAAGTTGAGAAAGACAATATATGGACTGAAAAAAGCACATGGAGCCTGGTATTATAGACTGGACAAATTTCTATAGGGAAAAGGGTTCAATAAAGGTATTGTTGACAGTAATCTATACATTAATTCTAAAGGTGATGATTTATTAGTTGTTTTGGTTTATGTAGATGACATTATTTTTTGATGCACTAATGACCCTTCAGTTCAGTGGTTTGCTAATTCAATGCATATTGAGTTTGAGATGTCCATGATATGAGAATTGTCATATTTTCTTGGTTTACGAATCAATCAAAGTTCTATAGGGATATTTATCTCTCAAGAAAAGTATTTGAAAGAGATGTTAAAGAGGTTTTATATGGAAGACTCTACACCTGTGAGAACACATATGGTGGTTGGTTGCAAGCTTAGTAAAGATTATATTTCACATGATGTTGATCAAAGAACATATCGATCAATGATAGGCAGTCTTATGTGCATCATAGCATCCCATCCTGATATAATGCAAGTTGTTGGAATGGTAGGTCGTTATCAGTATTCTCCTAAACAAATTCATTTAGCAGTTGTCAAAAGGATATTCAAATATTTGAAGGGTACAATGACTTATGGTTTCTGGTATCCTAGCAATCATAATTTTCAATTAACTGCATATTCAGATGTTGATTGGGAAAATTGTTTGGATGAGAGAAAGAGCACCAGTGGAGGTGCATTCTTCTTAAGTGATTCGTTAGTAGCATGGCTTAGTAAGAAGCATGGATCTATTTCATTATCAACTACAGAGGCAGAGTACATTGTTGCACTTAGATCTTATGGATGATACAAACTCTTGCATATTTGAAGGTAACTTATACTGATCCAATTCCACTTAACCGTGATAACACCAGTGCCATTAGTGTCTCCAAGAATCCTGTTCTACATGAAAATACTAAGCATATACAATTAAAATATAATTTTATCAAAGAGCATGTTACAAATATAGTTGTTCAGCTGAATTATATTCCTTCCACAGAGCAGATAGTTGATATCTTCACTAAATCGCTTGTAAAATCTCAGTTTGAGTATCTACGCCAGAAGTTGGGTGTGACCCTATTATCAAGTTAAAACAGAATATCTGATCAGGGGGAGATTTCTCATAGTATATTTGATCAATGGGAGAGTGATTATTGTATCTTTGTTCAGGGGGAGAATATAGTCACTCTCAGTTTTCTTTGACATTGATTTCAAAGGGGGAGAAAAGGCGTGGTTTGGATGCTACAATTGGAGGTCTAAGAAGAATAGTGTAGCCTTTCAGGGTTGTCATCAATGCCAAAGGGGGATATTGTTGGCATGTTTTACAAGAAGGGTGTTCTTTTCATTGATGGCAAGAACAACAACAACAGTGGTAAAAATGAAAAGCATAAGATCAGGAGGAGAAGAGAACAATATGTAGAGATCAAATCTCAGAAGGGAAAGAGCAGTACATAAAACGTGATCACGATAAACTGAGAGATCTGAGATCTCAATTTTGTGAATGTATGACAATCGTTGGATCATTCTAAGTGGAAGTACATGCTAAGATAGAAGATAAGCACCGAAGATAGATCGATCCATCGATCTAAGAACATGATCGACGAACAACATTTGGTTCACGTCAAAAGTTATGAGGAGGTTACACTTCGGGAAAATCTCACTTCAAGAATTTCGAGTTGAGAACTCAAATACTTGAAGCCCAGATATCTGGAGAGCCAAAATAAATTTATGACCGCTGGATCATATGAAGTAGATCTCAGTCGTTAGATCATCCAAAGAATATCTCAAGCATCATATCGTCTGAAGTGAATCTGGGTCGTCTGATCCAGAGCATCAGTTTGAGATATGAGATTTCATAAGTCCAGAGATCCGAAGGAGATCTCAACCGTTGATCGAGAAAGGGGCTACAAAACAATTGATCTAGTTGAAAGGTCAAAATCCCGAAGTGGAGGAAGAGTCATCAATTGAGAAGGATAGGTGTCCACAGATCATCGACTCTGGAATCTTGGCGTATGGAGGAAAGAAGGTTTGAGATTTGAAACTCTCGAAGCCCGGATAAAAAAATAAATCATAGTCGTTGATTTAGGGAAGTTATATCTGATCTGTAGATCATGAAAGGATATATCTAAACCATTAGTTCAGAAGCACCATCAAGATCCTGAGATCGACGGTCCCTTCGGATTGTGAGGATTGAAGGTGCGCGAAATTTAATAAGTTAAGGGTGGGCCACAATCGAAACCATGGTTTTGGAGAAAGGAAATGTGGAGGCTCAAGGTAAATTGCAGGGAGAAAATTGGTTTGATTTCAAACCACCTTTGGACGTGCCCGCAATCGCATGGTCACATGAGATCATCACCCAAGGTCATATCAAGAACGGAGCTAATGCTCGCTAGCTGTGAGTTCGAAAGTCAGGAGAGTTAGGGTTGGCTCACATCTAAAGATGTGATACATGAAGTCCCAAAGTGCTTGTCCCCAAGTCACAGCCAAAGGTCATGTGAAGAGAGAATAGAGGAAGGAGCTAGCGTCCCTAAGCTCCACTTCAGAGATAGGAAGTTGGGAGAATCGATATGTCTCATACCAAGATTCTTGAATTCACAAGTCACGAAGCACCTCTTGGTTAGGCGTATGGTCCTCACCGATGGTCATGTGAAGGAAGGGGCTTAGGAGCCAAAGAAGCCAAAAATGATTGGTTGTCACTATGAGAGAAGCCAAAGAATCTTTGGATAACGACCATTGATGATGAACAGGTTTGTTGTTTCATCTCATGATTTCTTGATCAGTTACAATTCAATCAGACTAACTGAATCATTGTTCTGGGACATTGGAATCATTATTCCTGAGTGGTTGAATCATTGTCCTTGAGCATTGGAATCATGATTCCTGAGCATTTTTTATATTCCCGACTTGAGCATTAGAGATGTGGAGTGTAACAAATTATGAGAGAGGGAATAAAAGAAAATTTTCGTGACAGAGGAAGGTTGTTGTTTCTCAGTAAAATAAGTTGAATTGTATGTGATCAAGTAGACATTAGAAACATAGAAGAAAATATGCAGAGATGAAGAACATAGGCTAGACAAAGCATAAATGGTAAAAAAACAAAATTGTACGAGAACCTAAGAGCATGAGAAGAACAGAGGAAGAGAATATGGAGAGATATAACAAATGGAGCCAAGCATAAACAACAGAAGCAGAGCAGAATTGCAGAACAAAGAAGAAGTGGTAAGCATTGAAATGTCTATATTGTTGTAAGGTCTTATTCAAGTAAAGATTTATATCTGAGGGTGGTAGGGTGGTGCTAGCGAGGACTGTTGTCCTCAGAATTTCAAGTGGGTTATTGAACACATGGAGTTGTAGCTTCCATCTGGTTGTAGCCAGAAAAACCAGGGTGGTAGGGTGGTGCAAGGGAGAACCATTGTTCTCTTTTATATAGGTTGGTTCTTATGTGATTGGAAGTTGGTGCTTCCATCCAGTTGGTGTTGGAACACTCAGGGAGTTGGTGCTTCCTTCTAGTGGGTGATAGAGAAATTAGAGAGTTGGTGCTCTCAGCAAGTTGCAACTTGTTAAAGAAGAGGTTGTAGCCTCATTTTGAGTGGGTGCTCAAATAAATATGATGTACAGAACTTAAAAGAATTCCTATCATTCAAAGAATAAGAGGTTTTCTCCCTTTATGGGTTTCCTCATGAATATATGTCTTTGTGTATATCATATGTGTGATTGATGTTTGTTATTTTTTTTGTTCATGTCTTGCATAATCTTGATGATCACTTGGAGAAGGTTAATAATATTTTAATAGGTATAAAATTGTTTAAGCACAGTAACAACTGATTCACCCCCCCCCCTCTCAGTTGTCTTAGTAATTCCAACAATATTTTCTTGGTATTTCTTGGTATTTCTAATAGGGGGAGTATGATTAATCCTTTTCCATCGATGACAAAAGGGGAAGAACAGGTTTAAGTTTTCCATCAATGTCAAAGGGGGATTTTATTGTCCAGATTGCACAGAGTGAATGGGAATTATCATTATTGATGTCAAACTTCTCATTATTTCATTTATGAGTAAGATTTTGATTAGCATTAGTTGAACTTGTTATTGGACTAGAAACTCAATTAACCCAATGAACAGGTGGTCAAAGGCTTAGTTAAAAATGCAAGGAAAAGTGCACTATATGTTATATCACCAAAGCTCATATATTAAGGAAGTTTTTCAGTTAAGAATCTTTGAATAAAATTTAAGAGGAGTTATAATTTTATGATAAGTAAGAAAAAAGTTAAAGTTTTTAGTTACAGTAACTAATGTAAAAACTTTTGGATGAAATTTTTGATCTTGGTAAGAGAGAGATGAATGCGGAGTAAAAGAACTAAAACTCTCTATCAATTAACAATTTGAAGAGGGATTCAATTTGTTATTGAGGGAACGATTACTTATCAATGTAGTATAGTGAGGATAAGAGTTCCCCATTGGAGTTTGGATCGAATGAATTCTGGAGAGTCTCTCTCAACAACAAGCACATATATGTCTTGTGGGATGCGTTTGTAAGGAGAGTTCAAGTTTCTCATTGGAAAGTTGAGGAGTCTATCACTACCCTCAATTCTACGATTTGGGCATAAACGAGGTGGAAGGAAAATTGTACTCTATTTCTAAGAACTAGAGTTTCCTCTTACCTAGGCAACAAGAACATCCTTGTGGTTGAGCTATTTGTTGTGGACATAAATTATTAAATGTTGGGAAAGTTATTTACCTTAGGTGAAATTTTTGTATGTTTGGCGAGTACTCCTCATGAGTTGAGCTTCTTTCTGAGTAGTGAATAACCTTTCTTGAGGATGAATTGTAGATGAAAGAGGTCCGATTTCTACCCAAATAGAAAACACTTAGTTGTTGGGTCGAATGAATTCTAGACAGAGTTTCCTTGCTGGGTGTGGTCTGCATCAATTCCAGATATATTTTACACAGTGCATGGGATCGAATCTTGGTATTGGAGATTGAGATCGTATGGGTAGTTCCATTTTATGATTTGGGGAAATGATTACTCTCACTTGGGCATATTCCTGTTGGACCATATGTGATATAAAAGATGGGTTCCGATCTACTGTGAAAGGGAATTCTATGGAAACCACTTACCAACTAATCTATTCCTACATGCAAATATTACCAACATCCATAACTTTAGGTTGAAGCCAGTACTAAAGGGAGGAAGGGAGGAGCTAGGTATACTAACAGTCTCATTGCAAGTTGAAGCTTTCATTCAGGCAATAGAAGTTGTCTTTCAGTAGGTGTTGAAGATAAAGAGGTAGTAGCCTCATCTGAGTAGTTGCTGAGACAAAATTTGATGTAACTGAAGTAGCTTTCTTTCTTTACATCCACAAGAAGAAGAGGTTTTTCCCTTTATGGGTTTCCTCATAAATATTTTGTGTATCTATCCATTTCATTTGATTGATGGTTACTAATTTATTATCACTGAGACAAGATATTTATTAGGTTTTGTTATCCCCGATATCTAGGGATAACTAGGAGATCATGTCTCGAGGCCCACAGGTCCTAGACATGGAGTACCGAGAGCAGGATTGACTTGAGCATGGCCCTGGAGGGCCCATCTTTCTTCTTCTTCGCCAGATTTGTCCTGTCAGCAGCAATAGCTTCCATCACCACCGCCTTGGGCTTGCATCAGAGAGGACTCTTGCTCCATGAGGTAATTGGTCTGAGGTATCATGGTATGTGTCATATTTGATCGTTATGACCTTCTTATATATGCATTAGGTTCCTTTCATTTCTGATGACTGCTTGGATCTTACACTAATCCACTTGACCATTGTTGGGGTGATTGATGGGGTGACTTAGCAAGTTGATATTCATGGGTTTTGGTTAGCCACCAAGGGGGATTTGCAGAGCCATCGTCTGCTCCCACCATTTTTGTCATTTTACATCTTATACCCCGCACATCTATCCCATTCCCCTAGTCCGGCCATTAGGATGACCTTTGAGGGTTACACTTTTTCTTGTGGGAAGAAGGGGCTAAAAGGCCCAGGGGGTAAAAGTAGTTGGTAAAAGATAAAATCCATAGGAAATGAAACCTTGAGATGCTTGGCCCAGGGGATCCCCGAGAAGGCAATAAAAAGCCTCTCAATAAGAAACTGAAGGGACCCTAAGAAAAATAATAAAACAAGACCTAACCAAGAGGATGGGAGGTCTCATCATGAGCCGGCCCATTATCTTCATAGGTATCCAGCAGTATGACATTGCCATCATCTGGTCACCACGCTAGGGCAGTGACCTTTGGTTGCATGGCCAAGGGAAAGGGGGTCTCATCACGAGCCAGCCTTATCATTTCTGCGAAGATACCAGTGGGTAACACTGTCAGCTCTGGTCACCAATCCAAGGCAATGTCCTCTGGTCAGACCTTGAAGTAAAAAAGAAAGAAAATCAATAAATAAAAAAGATAAAGGCAATAAAGGGCTTGGAAAAAATGCATCCATGACGGGTACATCTCGCCTCCTACAAAGGCACCCACAGACAACACCTGCCCTTGGTCTTACTGTGACTGGACATCCCTAAAACCATATCACCTCATAAAACATGGCTTGAATGATCTTCTGAGGAAACTTTCCATCTCTTGTGGGTGTTATCCCAATAGGTTGTTCTGTCGGTTTCCTTAGCTTTGTATAGTAGATCTGTGTAATATCTTTGAGCTCTTAGATGATATGTTAGGGATTTCATGCATTTATTTGATAGATTTAATGATGAAATATGATTTGCATTGTTATGATCCTGAGGAATGATGAGCCCGTGGAGGGCGTAGTCTTTGATGTGCAGGACCATACCCGGTGGACAGGTACCAGCGGACCGGTACACATGGGGATATGATTAGTTCGGACCTCCATGGAGCTAAAGAGCCCATCAGATGGTTGCTGGGATGGCATATGTAGGACAACGTTGAGATGTGCCCCTGCATGAAGAAGAAGAAGGACGTCCTCACCCAGGACACTTTGGCAGAGATCGACCTAGGGGGGATCACTCCCTGCAGATGAGATGATGGATTTGATGGACAGGACGCCACCCAGGGTAGGCTGGACATTTTCTGGAGGATGTGGCAGTGTGCTTGGACCATTTGGCACATGTGGCAGCTTGCAGGAGCCCTAGAAGGGCCAACATTTTTCCTATTGGATGTTGATTTTGCCCAAAAAGGGCCAACGTCTCCCTTAGAGGGGCCTGGCGTCTCCTTTTTAGCTCATAATTTTGACATTTTAGCATTTAATGTGACAAATAATGTAATATGGTTAAGTCAGCCTTGTCGGCTGTTTTAATGACCTATTTTGTAATTAAAGGTCATTTGGATGATATAAATGGAGGATGTTGAGCCTCATTTTAAGATAACACAACTTACTCTCTTGTGAGAAATCTCTTTTTAAGTCTTTTGTCTTGGATTATTGGCTCTTGGAGTTGAGGCGCTACACTTGGGAGGATTATCTTTAGCATGTGTATGGTGTTTTTATCATTGGAAGGTGTTACAACTAGGGTTTGATTAGCTCTTCATTTATTTGTAAGTACATTTTTCATGCAAAACTTCTTGATTGAATGGTTGTAGGTTAAATGCCTTACTTTTATGGTTACATTGTTGCTATTTTGCTTAATCATTGAAACCCTAGGGAGCAAGCACATAAGTAGGTCCTTTCTTTATGTCCCCATGATAAAAACTTACTTTAGCCATTTGATTAAGAAGGATATAGCCTAGCCATTGCTACACTAATTCTTCTTTTTCTGAGTTAGTTTCTTGACATAAATTGAAGAAGGAAGACGTCCTAGGCCTAATTAAGTTTACACCTAGGGTTTTGATCTTTAGGGTTTGATAAGCCTTGGATCTACAACACTTTTCAGCCCTAGATTTATGTTTTGAAGCTAGCCATTTTGCCAAAAGTTTTAAGGAAAGAGGGAGGAGCATGAGGCCTTGCTTAAGAAACACCGGAATGAGCCTCCTCCCCTTAGGGTTTTGACCTCATGGCCCTACCATTGTAGCACCATTAAGCCTAACTCTCCCATCCTTAGATTTAGATCCTTCCAAGCCTTTAGCCTTACTCCTTGACTCCATTTACCCTAAGGCACTAGTCTAAAACTACAACGTTGAGTCTATAGTGTTAAAACAACCTTCTCAAAACTCTTAAATTGAAACCCTAACTAACCCTAGCGTCATACTAACCCTAGACTTATGATGACGTCATGCCTATTTTTTAACTCTTGACTAGTATAAAAGTTGTGGCTAGGTCATCTATTGATAGACATACAAGTGTTGAGTAATTTCATTGGACTAATTAGCAAAACATCCACTTTATTGTCTAGCTAAACTAACCTAGAATAGGGCTGATGTCACCCTTAACAGGTTTGACGTAGCAACATTATATGTGAGCACATTCATGATATTTAATGCATTGTGATAATTCAAAGATTGATATTGTGCATTGAATGCTCTATCATTTTGTATTTATTAAAAAAGTAATATTATAATCCCTAGCCTTTATTGCAATCATTGACTTCATAAATAATTACATTTATTTATGCTCATATATATTAAAGATAGTCATTAAATTTTGAAGTACTAACCACTGTTGCACATTTTAGTTTTATTTGCCTTGTCTCGCAAACAGGTGCCTGATCAGTGGAATATCTTCATTTGACTATCTTTCTTGGTAGTAATTTGTGAAGGGGAAAACCTACTTTGACCTTTTGAGCCTTAACCTCTTGATCCTTTTCCTTTCAATACCCCAGATTACTAGGGACGTCTCCCTTGGGATTAGCCACCCTGAATAGAAAGAGCTCCCCATCGAGGTGATAGTGGGTGGGGAAGCTCCTATTACACCAGTTTGAATCTTTCCCTTCAAGCTACCTAATCTATCCTACAAACTGAGTGATAACGGGTTTTAAGCTGCATTAAAGAAGTAATCTATATTAAAGAAATAAAAGCGATAACTGTGTATACAACTGATTCACCACCNCCTCCTTAGTTTCTTAACTTTTCCAACAACCTCTAGGTTTGATAAGACAAGGTGTCACTTCCTTATATCCTCTAGTGGTGGAGGTTATGAGCAACTTCCATTAAAGATTCCTTGAGAGAAAGGAAGATAGAAATCTTGTAAAAATGGCTAATTTAAAGAAGTCAATTTCCTAAGCATAATAAAAAGTCATTATCCAATTGATGATTAAGAAGACAACATTGTTTAGATATAGAAACATCTTCTTCTAAAGTAAAATACTTCCCTTTTTGTCTCCTTGGAGTTGTCCACTGTGGCTAGATGAACACTTGCAGAAATATCTAAAATTGTTTATTAAAATATATATATATATATATATATATATATATATATATATCAATAATTGATGAAATCAATGATATCAATTCACATGAACATGTATCTCATAGTTCTTTTATTAAAAATAAAACGTTAAATGATGTTTCATTAGACTTTAAGCTAAACTAACAACATGCAACTTTTATCAATTATCCTACTCTACCTAAAAAGAAAGGAAACTCTTTATTCAAGTGTAAGAAATTTTCCAATGTAACCATGTGTGAAGAAAGATAAGAAACATATTTTTGGTTACTTATTCTTCTTTCTTGACCATATGAGTTATTGACCTAGGGTTCATGTCTTTCAGGTTTCCAACAAACCCTCTAAAACTATCGGCCCTCCTGGTAAACTAGAAGGCAACATAGTACACAAAATGCATTGTGCAATCTCACTCGAGATAACTTTAAATGGGTGGATGTAAGGCTCAGGTTTTTATAGCCTAGGATTAAGTGTGAGAAAGGGGATTGTTACTCATATCCATCTACTACAAATTGTGATTTCAATCTACTATTATTTGCGGTCATGCATTTATCTTCTGCGGTTTATTTCCTTAACAGCACGATCATAGTTCATAGCAATATATTAACTCATTCATTAAGCATAACAACTAACTGTTCAAATAAGACAAATATATGCATGCATTCATCACATTACACAGATATTACCATGGTTCACCCCCTCTTGGGATACGTCCATAAAGATTTGTCTCTTGGTTCTTTCATTATGGTAGCTTTGCATCTCTGGCACTGCGCGCTTACAATTCTCATTAGATGGGTACAATCTATATGAGGTGAAATAGATCGCACCAGGCTCCACAGCCTGTGATATAATCCTCATATCTTCCTTCTCTCCTCTGTTCTAGCTCAACAGCTTACAAAATAGTTCATACCAATATTACATAATGCATCAACTCGTACATCTCTAATACAAAAAAATGAACTAATACGGGAATGACCAACTAAACCGATATGATACCTACATATCTATATTTATATCTATCGTGATCTTCATCCATTTAAAATGTATTACCAAAACCCTAACCCTACTGACATAAGGTCTTCCTCCCATGCACGCATGATGTTCTTTCTCCAGCTATCACTTTCCTTGTGCACACTTTCTTGCATGCATGCATGTTGTTCTTCCTCCAGCTGTTACTTCAGTTTTTGCACGATTTTTTTCCCCACGATCATCCTTCTTTCCACTTCGCCCTTCATTCTTTGATCCACTTCGTCCTGGTGCCAACAGGCCCCCAACACTGACATGTGACTCTTCCTGAGTCACCTAATCCTTCTGATCTTCCTCGATCTCCTTGGTGATCATCTGGAACTTTTCCTTGATCTCTGTTGCTTTTGTCAGTGCTTGCGTGGTCTTCTCCTTGATGGTGTCCACTACCTGGACTGCCACTTCGTCGCTCAAAAATCCTACACATTCTTCCTAGGTCTATGTTATCTGTGTTTTATCTCCCTTTTGCATGTGCGAGTACTTCTGCTACCCATTCTTGCAATGGATCTATTTGAGCCCGATGCTCCTGTTTCTATATTTGCACAGTGATAAGTTCTACCTGCATCTTCTTAATATCTTGAGTCCCTTTGACTAGTTCTGGGATTGGTATGATCTTTTGCCTCTACTTGAGCACTTGGATCGCTGCATTGATCCTTTTCTCTTCCTTGTCCCAGCGTTGGACCTGTGGATCCTCCTCCAACATTTTCCAAAGTTGTGTTGCTTTATCAAACAATTCAGTTGTTGTGCTAACCCGCTTCTCTATCTCCTGCAGCTGCGTTGTCCCTTCCTGCTTACTTTTCTCCTTCACTATTGGTGGAGTGGTGGGCATGTGATACTCTCAGAGACTCTCGATCTCATTCTAATATTGATCAATTTCTTGCGCAATTCGATCAATATTTTCCGTGGTTGCAACTTCATCGTTATCTGTGGCCTGTGGAATCTTCTCATAAGTTCCTGTCAGTTTCTTCTCTAAGCCTTTTAGGTGCTCCCATTCCTCCTCGATCTCAGATTTGGCCTTCGTGTAGCCTACTTTCAATTCATCTTGTTCCTTTGTTGCATGCTTTAATTTGATTAAGTGTAGCATGCACGAGACTGTACCTCATGGTTGATGCTCACCTGCAACATGTGTAATGCCCCTGATGGTATCCTTGTCAACACAAGATGGATCTAGCTCAAGTCTTTCAGGGGTGTCTGCCCCACAATTTTGTCCATGAGTTGCATGCTAGGGTTGATATGGAATGTTGTGTGTGGCTGCAATATCCCCTTGTCTGTTTGTCTATCTTCCTCTTGCACTCTTCCTTTTGTTTGCAGTGTTGATGGCTCTATGCCCCTATTGCGGCTTACTATCTATGTTTCCCCAAATTTCTTGAGGAACTCCGCCATTTCTGCCAACTCTTTTTGCAGTTTGTCCCTATGATGTGTTGCATGGTCGAATTCCTCTGCTAGACAATTCTGAACCATTCTGGCGATCATTTCCCCATCATCCCTTGTGATTGTAAAGTCTAGTGATGCTCGTTGCACCTTTGATTTCTTGCACATGCCTCTTGCCTACACGACTAGTCTCTTATTTCCCCCTGGTTCCTATGTGTTGGGATTTGGGGTGCTCTCCTGCACTCCCTTAGCTTGTTTTTGTTTTTTGTTGGTCAGATGTATAGTCTCTTTCTTCCCCTTTTGGGTTCTTGTCTTATTTGACCCTTCATCTACCTGAGTCAACTTTCCTTGGACCATCCTTGGTTTCTTGGGCACTTGGATTTCCGGAGGTTGCGTGTCTCCCTGCTCTGCCTCTTTCTCTGTTGTTCTTTCTGGTACTTCTCGGGTAATGGATAGGATCCTCCATTCATCAGGCCATTCGTTGATGACCATGCCGATATCACCCTCTATTATACAGTAGCACATATATATCCATTGTTTATCTAGATCCTAACTTGGTTGTATCCACATTATTTGTTGTGTGGCTCAGAAATTGGTGATGTTTGCATATCGCGCAACAACCTTTGGTGTTATTCTCCATGATCAACTGATAGCGTCATGTATATCTCATAGGTATGCTTGAAATATGATTCCATTCTCCCTCTTATGCCTGGAATGTGGCCCGACTCTCAATAATAGGTATCTTTCTCCCGCTAGTTGTGGTATGGTACAAAAAATTACATACCCTGGTTCTCACCATCCCATGAAGGCTATTAGGGTAATCAACCATGAGTAATGGAACTCTGTGCCTAGGTCCTTTGCATATTTACAGTCCTCCTGGAATAATTTCAATAAATATGGCACCCATGTCATTGAGGTGCCTTCTATGCACTGAGCTGCAACTGCAATGACTCCAGCTGGTACTTCATCTTTGTGACATTTTCTTAGCAATTTGTAGGCTAATATTTTTGCACCCAATTTTGTAGCTGTGTTGTTGATTCTTTTGATGATGATGCCTCTCATTCCCCTGGCGGTGCCATACGTCTTCTTCATTTCTTCTACCAATGCTTTCTCCTTGGATTTGTCATCCATAATCAACGTGGGATCCATACCCCAGATTGGTAACCCTGTTATTTGTGCAATAAGCTCAATAGTTATAGGGACAAGTTTGTCTAGCCATATGTCCCCTCCATGTGTGACTACTAATATCTACTTGACGCATGATGTCATGTACTCGCCTCTGCCAAAATGTGGTAGGTTCAACAGACCTAAGATTCATGTTTTCTCCAGCCCATCTTCCCACTAGTGTGGTTGGTTGATTGGTTCTCCAAATCGGGTTGTTCCTATGGTCTACATAAATACCCTCTGTGCAAGTTCCTGGAACTTGGTTTCGTCTGATATGTCATGGTATGAATATTTTAGCTTCTCGACGTGACCCAGTAGCTCTGGTTCTACCTGTACTCCAACTGGTATGCGTGGTAGAACAATTTATGCTACAGGTTTCTTGCAGGGTGAGCTCAGTATCTGTACTTTGTCTTCCTGCTGAGGTGGTTGGTACAAATTTCTAGCAACTTTTGGTTTCTCCCCCATAAGCCATTATGTCCAAGCCAAGGCATCTTCAACAGCCTCCCCTACTGGTTGACCTGAGATGCTCGTTTGAGACTTGTGTGATTCCACTGATGCTTCCATATTTTTTGTCATTCTGTTAACTTCTAGGACGAATTCAATACTTTCTGGTTGCATTTCCTTTTGGGTTTTCGCTTCCTAGTTTTGAGGCTCCTGCACCACTACTGGCGTATCCACTTTCATGGCCTCTACTTTTGGTTGTTAAATATCTTCCAGTATCGGTGTATATTTCACCGGTGTTGTCTCTAGGGACGGGATCTCATCGATATCAATGATCATTGGCTACTACTGTTCATTCTCTTCCAACAGTCCTCGTGACCTAGTTTGAACCTTAGTCGGTCTGGCAATCTAGCTTGCTTCTACTAGCTTCAGTGGTGCCATAGTGGTGACTGTTGAACATTTGCTAGGTTCTAATATCTTATGTGGTCTCTGTAGTCTCTCTCTATGCATTCTAGCTGCTATTACTCTCTGTCTGTTCTCCTTTTGCGAATAGGCTAGTTACTCATGTGCTCGCATGTTGAATTGGCTTGCCATGAAGCTTGTCGAGGACGCTTCCTTCATTATGGGTTTAATGCACCATAATTGTGGGTTCAATGCATCAATGATGGTTTCATACTTTCCATTATGCTTGCTTTGTTGTCTCCAGTTGGCACGATTAATGTGGTGTCCCATCCATCCTTACCGTCCTTTAATTCCACCTAGTGTTGTCTTGTCAGCCTGCTTTCATCAACTTTCCTTTTCTAGAATGTTTCCCTTTGTATATAACCATTGTCCTTGCCTTTACTAAATTCATGTTACTAACTTCATGTGGCCTTTCAATCCCTAGCGTGTTGTGTCCTCTTTAGTTTTGTTTCCTTTTTGTTTTCTTTTTTATTTTATTTTTTTACTACGCAGTGGGTGGTTGATTGTCCTTATACAACTTCAGTCATATCCCATTGATCATTCCTCTGAGTTCTGCACCTACTAAATATATTAACTGTACATCTCCTCCATCTGTGAAATATTTTACTTCGTATGGTCCTAACCAATGCATTCTAAGATTTCCCAGGTGCTGAAATGATTTACTGCCATACATTAATACTAGATCTCCTTCATTGAACGTTTTCTTCTTGATGTGTCGATCGTGCTAATATTTGTCTCTTGATTTCTGCACTTGTTGATGGCATCCTGCCAAGATTTGGTCTTCCTCCATGGTCAATATCCAATTCATTGTTTCCTGTACTATGCCTCATTCTATCATTTGTGTGATAGTTTCTACGCGCAAGCTGGGTACTAAAAATTCTAATGGCACTACTGTTTCTTAACCATAAACCAGTTTAAACGGTGTGTGCCCCGTCAAATTTTTCCATGTAGTCCTATACACCCATAATACTGCTGGTACTTTGAGGTCCCAGTCAACTCTGTTGACATTAAAAATATTTGTCAGTGCGTTCTCCAGGATTTTGTTGAAGGCTTCTACTGTGTCATTTTCCTTTGGATGATATGGTGTGCTCTTCTGGTGATAAACTTCAAACTCTTTAGTCATCACATGGATGGTGTTGTTTATGAAGTGCATGCCTTGGTCACTCATCAAAACTCTTGGTGTTATCAGACTAATCGGTAGGTGCGGACACTAACAGATCTCCCCAGATCCACCTGGATCTAGAACAAAACAGGACAGGACATGACTCTTTCCCTAAGTTTTGACCATTGAATTATCTAGTAGGGAGGAACAAGTAACATACCTTTGTATTGCTTCCTAGGGTCTCTGTTTCTCCCGCTTCACTCCGGTGCTCTCGTGAGTTCAAGACCAAGACAACACAAACCAACCAAAGTGAAGATAGCAAAATATATTCAACTGTCAACTTATGTGTATGATCAAGGAATTACACAATAAAGTAAGAAAGACTTTATGGGAAAAGGACATGCCATTGTATCATATTAATCGAAAGTAGAAGATACAACCTGATCACCTTGATTTCACAAGCTTCCTTTCAGTGGCTCTTGGCTCCAACACACACATACTTTCTCGATCCTTGTATGAAGAAAATCAAATCCCTCTTGATAGACTTGCTAGAGTCTCCAAGATCCTGTTCAAGCTAGGTCCTTCACACAATTCTTTCACCAATTCTCCAATGAATCTTGCTTAACCTTTTCCATGAGAATTACATCAATATATATGAGAGGATGAGATGGTTACTTGGATAAGAATGATCCCACAATATTAGGGAAACCAGTACAAAGATAACCATTCGAATTCCAACCCATTCTCTAGAAGATTCCCTTCTAGAACCATCGAGACTTCATCTTTTTCCAAGCTTTAGAACAAGTTTTCACCCTATCTATGTAGCACAGTGTGAGAAGTTCGCACCCTAGCTGAAGGCAGCCTGCGAGAATGGGTCATTCTCACACCCTAGGATATTAGCAACCTGCGAACTCTCTTCAAAAATATGTTTTCTGGGAAGAGATGAATGTCACTTTTCTCAGGAGAAAGTTCCTATTAGGAGCCTGAGCACACCATCATCAATACACCATCATGATGACCAAAATCATGGGTAACAGAATGCCCCCCAAAGTATGAGGCCGGAATCAGTGACAGCCGAAATACTTTGCAAACTTCGTGTGTGTGCATGTTGGAAACCAGGAGCGCACCTAATCAGAAACCTGCGAACAACCAAGCATCTGCAGAATATCATACTAGTTTTGAGGTAGGCATTCCCATACTCAAATCATAGACAGATGAAATTATAGGCATAGTTCATGGCCACCAATCATACACTATGGATCCATACCGTCAAAATATAGCATAGCCACCAGGAATACACTGTGGATCTATGCAAGAAAATTCAAACTGAGACGACATATCCACGAGACATACAAAGTGGATCTATGTGTCACAAATTATACATATCCCATCGCAACCTGGACAAGGAGATGATATCCAGGGTCTTCAATCCCGTTGCCCAAAAGTATGAATCTAACCATGTGATTACATGTGTTGAAGTCGAACATGGTAGAAACCACATGATTACCGGTCATTGATGAAACCATTAACAAGTGCGAGGGAAATCACCATTAATGTCAATGACTCCCAAGGTACACTAGTACAATCCATCAAGTGTGAATGAATGAGTTGAGGTTGAACATTCGACATAATCTTTCGATCAGGGGTCAATGATGTAAACCCACTGTCGAAAGCGAGGAAACCTGCCATTGAGGCATGCAGATTCCAAGGTACCAAAGAATTTCTAAGTCTTGTTTCTGGATAATGAGCCGAAGTCGACGGAACAAAACTCGTCACAGGAGGGCCTTGATGTATCCCCCATCAATGACACGAAATGAGTAACATATTTTGAAGGTGAAACGGAGTATGATGTAAGTTGGACTAGACACAAGGAAGGCCGACACAGAGAGAATGGACAACTGTAGATGGTCAACTCAATAGAGGTTTCAGATGAACTTCTCTTGAACATATGAATGACACGACCAATGATTTGGTAGCATTGAATCAGAGACGATGTAGGGTATGACCTTGTAGCAAATCTAATGAGAGACAAATGGATTTCCCAAACTGGCTTCAAATAATGAATAGGGGGTGTCATGTTCAAGAGCGACACTTATTGCCAATCAATATGAAGATGAGAACATATCCCTTTCCCAAATTTTCCCCCACCATTTATGGCGAGTACCTCTTTATTTTTACACAAGCTTGAGGAGGATAACATATGCTTGTTGATATAAGCTTATCCTTCAGAGTATATTTAACGAACCCTAGGAAGGAGTGGTTCGGTCCCATGACGGGTCTATCGATGTTTATTTAACGAGTCCAAAGATAGAAAAATCAAAGGTTTTTCATGATTATAGAGTCTGGGAAAACACTTAAAAGAGAACTCTCTCAGTTCCTTTTTCGTAAAATAGTCTGATGAGACCGAAAAAGAGATAAATTATCGCCCAACAAACGCTTTCTTCAAATACTTTATCGAGCGTGAAAATAGCAAGGTCGCTCGGCTATCTTTTCATGTTTAGAGAGTATGAAAGAGAGATTAAAGAGGACTCCAGGGGGGTTCCTTTTTCATATAACCTTGTTGAGCCCGAAAAGGTGATAAAAGTGTGCTCGATCACGTTCTCATGTATTTTCGAGCATGAGAACGGACAAAGACCAAGCTCGAGGTTTTGTACAAAAACCATAAAAAACAATCAAAACATGCGCTGAAGAAGAAAAAATATCTGCATCCCTGTGCATGAACATCGAAGTCATTACGCATGCAAAAGTTGTACTCAAAAGGGAATTAGGCTTTGGGTTTTAATAAATAAACAATTATAAAATCCAATAAAATGGTAAAAGTAAATATAAAGGGGTAAAAACTCTTTTTACCATATCATTTTAACTTTACCACTATTTGAGCCAAAAAACCCCTCTTTTACCCTTGAAATTTGGTGTTAGATTGCGGGAGTTGTGAGCATCCATTCGGTGAACCGTCAGCGGCAGTGAGGTAGGCTCTTTGTCCTCTACTTTTCATGATTTAATTTTTCATTTTCATTGGCAAAAACACCGCTTTGAGTTTGTTTTGGGGGTTATTATTGCGCTCGGCCATTCTCGCAGGTGAGCTACACAGGACCTACGAGAATGGGGCATTCTCGCAGGTGATCCCAAAGGCGTCTGCGAGAACCTCACACTGTGCCTAAAGGGCACTTGCAAGATTTGCAAAGTGTAAAAGTTTTTTTTTAATTTTGCTCAATGAAAAGATACCAAATGTTGAATAGAGTTATTAATCTTCTTCTTGTGCTTCTTATGCAGGTATTTGGCCATCACCATGGTTCTGGAATGGCATGAAAGGGGGAACGAAGAAGATAATGCCATTGTCGAAAATCATCCACCCGTCATTGCCTCTTTGTGAAACTGTGGTCTTCTGAAGTTATTTCGTATCTCGGGCATGAGGGCCCAAGTCAGGTTATTGGAGTACCTTGTGCATATGTGGGATCCCGATCAACAAGTATTCCATGTAGGGGTCCACACATTGTCCTTAGATATTGAGGAAATTTAATTCTTGACAAGACTATCACGATGTGGGTACCACATGAGCCTGACTAGTAGTAGAGGTGGTGGGCTGCCTATGAGTGAGTATTGTTGCTTGCACTGTGTTCCAGAGGTAGGGAGAAGCAAAGGGAAAGTAGCTATTTGGGGAGTGCGGGATTTGACCCTCCGCACTATTTTGTTCACCATTTCTCATATGGCTGGGAGCTCTGCTCCTCACATGGCTCTTCAGAGCTACTTTCAGTATGCCATAGAGTGTACTGAGCCTCAGGTTTTTAACTAGGAAGATGCAGTGCTTCGTAGCATGAAAAGGCAGTTGACCAAATGCAGGCGAGGCGACCTAAAGAAATTTGGTTATCGGTCTTTGTTGGTGTCCTTCTTTCTTGAGAGGGTTCCATTACTGAGGTTGCAGGTTGAGTGGGATTTACCAGCCCCAACAGATCCAAGAATGTTGAGATGGTGTCAGCTCATGGCCCGGCACGTAGCTGGACCAATTATCAAATGTGATGATACCTTCTTCGACTGGTTGCGAGCATAGATGCTGATGGTCGACAATTATGCTTATGTCGGGTTAGATTTCCGAGGAGATCCGAACTTGGTCCTACCCGAGGGTGCTCAGTGGGGGGAAATTGGTAAGAAGTACACATTTTTTTTCTTTTTAAATGTTTTTGTGAATTTTATCATATGCAAATGTTTTTTAATGTTCGTCCAAGGTCTAAATACAAAATTATTTTTTAATGACACAGATGTGGGACCTTACTGACCTCCTGGAACTTCTCCTATTCAGCGGCGAGGAGAGGTGGTGCCAGTGCCACAATGGGACGCCGAGGATTATGAAGCGGTGAAACAAAACCTAGAGGGTTTCATAGCAGATATTCCAAACATGCCTCTTGGAGAGGTTCCATGATGTTATCAACGTTATATAGTAGGAGTGTCAGAGTCCATTGGTCGACTGCTTCGTAGGGTTTCCCAGGCAGTCGTTTGTTACCATGAATGTCATCCATGACGTCACTTTGTAGAAGCTATGAGCTTTAGATTTTGAAATTTTGGACCTCGGACAGAACTTTTTTGTAAAAAACTCTTTTGATCGTTATATATGCATACAGCTTCTACCGGTTTATCTTGTGTTGTGTGAAAATTGATGTGATTGATTTATAAATGATCCAAATGTATATTTAATACATAGCTATCCAATGCATCAGTTAATGTATTTAGACATCTAGGAATATGTTGATATTCAATATAATCAAAATAACGTTCCAAGAGGCAAATTCACAAATACACTCGTAAGAAAGTAGGACTTCGAATAGTATAGACATTACTTACCTATAGTACTATAAGCTGCGAATCGATTCGGGCAACCAAATGACAGATTCCAAGTGAGATGGCATCAATCAACAATTCGATAATGGTGCTATACTCTATAATATTGTTGGTCGCACAGACAAGACACACACCTCGTAAGGAGACAAGTTTGTTTGTAGGGGCATAAATTGCCCATTCAGCGGAAGCAAGGTTCTGAGTACTACGGCTAGTGCCATCAGCAAAGTCAATGTAGGGTAGCGAAGACTCCAACATCTGGAAATCAAACAAAATGTCACATAAGGGAAGAGACCAAATAACGACAAAAGAAAGCTACAGTAACACACAAGAAGTATGATACAATAAAAATACAAGTACTCGTGCACATGTGATTTTATTCATAGTATTTCTTCAAGTACAACCCATTCCTGGGTTCACTCAAAGGGATACCATCATAATCTACTAACTCATAAGCCCCTTTTTCCAACACTCGTCTAACGATATAAGGACCTCGCCACATGGCTTCAAATTTTCCAGCTCCTAGCATATCTTGATCTTGTTCGTAGAGGAGAACAAGATCTCCTTCGGAGAAAATGTGAGGCTTGACATGTTTTTCGTATTGGGCCTTGACATGTTTTTTCTGAGTTTCTATGACTAGGGTAGCATCGCATCAAGTTCCGTCTAATCAAATAAGATACAATAGACGTTCTTCCTCATCAGAAGTGTTTGGTAGGAGTTCAACAACTAGTTTTAAAGAGGGTATCTCGCATTCAATCGGGAGAATGGATTCCAAACCATAGACTAACCAAAAAGGTGTAAACCCAGTAGCGGACTTGATGGATGTCCGGTAAGCCCACAATGTCAAAAATAACATTGTGTGACAACTTGTTTTGTGAATCCCTATCATTCGTCAGAGCATATTTATGAGAACTTTGTTAATTGCTTCGACTTGGCCATTGGCTTGTGGGTAATAGGGTGTTGAGTTTTCATGGCGAAGACCCAACTTTTTAGTAAGTTTGGACATCATGAAGTTTCTAAAGTGGTTACCGTGATCAGTGACAATATCCTGGGGAACACCAAAATGAGCTATGATGTGATTAAAAATGAATAATGTTGCGGTCTTTCCAGTGTTGTCAAATGTCGACATCACCTCAGCCCATTTCGTAAAGTAATCTATGGCTACAATAATGTATCCATGCCCCTCGGCCGAGTGGGGGTGACATGTCATGAAATCAATGCCCCATTTCACAAAGGGACCAATGGAGAACACAGGGTGAAGAGGAGCAGGATGTGACCGGATCTTGTTATTATAGGTCTGCCAAGCATGACATTTTTGATTTTCTAGTTGTTAAATAAAGAAGGCCAAAAATACCCTGCTCGTAAGATCTTCTGGGCAATAGCATACCCAGACATATGACCACCACAGGCTCTAGAATGGCAGTCATTCAGAGCTTTCTCGGCTTCGTCGAATGTGAGGCGGTGTCGAAAAATGAAGTCAATCCCCCGACGATAAAGAGTATCCCCAAGGATAATATATTGATGGGCTTGATAGCGTATTCGACATCGGTCAGTACTAGAAAAAGTTGGCTGGAAAGTCTGGGTTTGGAGATATATGATGATATCACCATACCAAAGATCATTGGAGCTGATGAGGAAAAGGGATTCATCGGGTAATGAATTAGCTGCTACATTTTTTGTTTCAGAATAGGGAAAGTTGCATATCAACTCAGCAAACACTAAGGACTTCTTGGATTTGGTGCATTCGAATTCCAAGTCAAACTCCTAGAGTATCGCAATCCATTTGGAGTATTTTCCCCCTAGCAATTGACGTGTGAGAATGTGTTGCATAGGGTTGCAGTTAGAAATCACAGTAGTCTTGTGTGAGAGGATATAGTGCTGGAAAAGTTGGATGGCTTGGATGGCCGCCAAGGCCAGTTTTTTGACATGTAAATACTTGATTTTGGTAGGAAATAGACTTCGAATCGAGTAATAGATAACATGTTCATCGTTAGCATCATCCTCTTGGATGAGAACCATACCAATGGTGTAATCCGAGGCAACAAGGTAGAGGAAATAATCACGACTATAATTGGGGGGAAAGAGAAGTAGAGCACGTGTTAGGGACAATTTCAAAGCTTCGAAAGCGTTGTTGGCGATGGTATCCCATACTAACTCAGACCACTTTTTTAGGAGCTGTGTAAATCCACGAGTTATGTCGGCATAATTTGGAATAAAATGACGAAGAAATTTTGCTTTCCCCTGCAAACTTTGTAACTGGCGAAGTGTAGAAGGAGGAGGGAAATTAAGGATCACCTCAACCTTTAAAGGATCCACCCTGATCCCTTGATGTGAAACAATAAAATCTAGAAGTCTATTGGATTCCACGCAGAAAATGCACTTATGAGGATTCAAATGTATATGGTAAAACCGACAGCTGAATAAAATGGCTCGGAGGTGGGTTGGATGATCGACTCAGCACATTGAGTGAGCAGGTAAATCATCTAGATATGGTTGCACAATGTGCTTGATATCATGAAAAGCATAAGACATAGCGCGTTGAAAAGTTGCGCCAGCGTTCTTGAGACCGAAGGGGAGTTTCCGATAGTTAAAAGTACCCTAAGGAAAAATAAAAGTAGTCTTATGTTGATCCTCGGGAACAATGTTGATTTGATTATACCTGGAGAAACCATCCATCAGAGAGAAGATTTCACTTCCGGCGCAATCGTCGACAATCTGATCGATGAAGGGGGTAGGAAATTTGTCTTTGGGACAAGATTTGTTGATATCCCTATAATCAACGCATACATGAATTGTGCCTTGTTTTTTATCGATCGGGACAAGATTGGAAACCCAATCAGTGAGAGACATAGGGTAAATAAAGCCAGCCTTGAGAAGTTTCTCGACTTCAAGATTGATAGCAGCTGCTTTATGTGGGTGAATTGGATGAAGGCGTTTCCGGATGGGTTTAGCATCGGGGTATGTCTTGATCTCATGTATCACAATGTCGAGGTCGATACCTGACATTTCTTCGTAGATCCAAGCAAAGATGTCACGAAACTCTTTGAAAAGGGACGTGTAGGTGACGATTTCGTCAGAGGAACACGAAGCTCCGATATGGAAATTTTCGACAATTCCAGGTTTGATGGATATGTCGAGGGGAATAGTGGGTGAGATATTGCTTAAGTTCCCTTCAGAAAACACATTGTGTGCAGACTCGAGAACGGTTGAGATGACGACAACAGTTGATGGAGTCGAGATCCATTGGTAGTTCTCAAGGGTATGTTTCTTCAGGAAGAGGATGGAATGATGATGTCCATCGTCCCAAGAGGTGTCTTCCATGACAGACATGATCATCTCGTCTATGGGAAAAATGACATGGAAAGGATCTGGAGATAACTCACCAAGAGAGGGGGTAGAAGGGGTTGTCGATTGAATGGCTTGATAGGTGGATTTGACCGTATTTAACGGCATTTCATCACCGTAACGAAGATGATCGCCAGGGTCAGGTACTATCCATGGGTCATGAGACGCAGGAATTTCGTGAATCAAGGTGGAGATCATGTTGATTGAAGCAATGGATGAACTTGGAACATTGGACGATGGAATGGGGAAAGTACCCATTAATGAAGAATATTTGAGAAGGCCTACACCGACGTTCTCATAACCCGATGGGGTTTTAGAGATGAACAGTACATTGCCAGTACGGGTATCAGAATTAAAGAAGGCTAATTGGTCGATGGTGACTACCTTCCCTTGATGTGGGAAACATACCACATGAAAAAGGGTCGACACAATTGCGTGCATGGAATCGATCCAGCTGCGGCCAAGAAGAAGATTGTAATCAAGGGGAGCGTCAAAGACTTCCACTTCGACTTGGACCATTTTTCCTTCTAACGTGATGGGAAACGAAGGAAGGACACCGTAGGGATTAAAACTGGAGCCATTGAAGGCTTTGAGAGTGTTCTAGGATTCGCTCAAAGAGGGAGAGCCAATGGCTTTCCAGCAAGTAAGAGACATGACACACGTCAAGGCACCCTCATCGATAACGGTTCGGACAATTTTTTTGTTAGAGACAATCACTTGGATCTGGAACGCAAGTTGAGGGGGTAACCTTGAAATGTGATCTTCCAAGTCAAAAATTATTAAATTTGTATCCATCGGGTCGATTCCACCGATAGCTTTCAACAGTTCCTTCCATTGTGTGGGACAAATTTGAAGGACTTCGAGGGTTGACATCGCAGAAGGTGCTTGAGCCAGATCTTCAACAATGTTGTAGTTCTGGGCAGCACAAGCATGAGGATTGAAATATGATTTCCGAATGATGCCCTTTGGGGGGGGTAGAAGAACTGTGTCGAGGCTCGGTCGTTCGAGATGAAGAGGACCGTTCGCAGGTGGAGTCACAGGAGAGGGTTGTACCAATGAAGGAGGTAGGTCATCAACCTTCTCTTTAGAGGGAGAATAATCTTTGGCTCGAGTGGTGAGTGCAAGGTCGTTCTTCTTTGAATCACCAGTGCAAATCAATACATAGGATGTAGTAGAAGATGAGGGTTGGTCATGAATGACCAATTGAGCCTGTTGTTGAGACGGGAAGGGTTGGGACAAAATGGCCGGAGCAGGTGGTTTTGGGGCTCCTTGAAGGAACTTAGTGACCTTAGTGCGTCATGGACAATCCTTCGTGTAGTGATCATCACCACAGAAAAGACAAGGGTATCGAGGTTTACGCTTATCTCGATCGTCAACAGGTGTAGTTTTGGTTCGCTCTGCTTGAGAAATATTTTTGTCCTCCTTATTCTTACCCCTTCCCTTTTTGGATTTGTTTTTACTGGCTGGGGTAGATTGAATTACATTTACCTCAGAAGTCTTTCCCGTGGGAGGGGCAGGAGACAGAGAATTCTAAACATTAGAAGAAGCAGGTTTGGGGTTGGTGCTTGAGGCGGAATGTGGTTGGGCATAGAAAGTGCCAATCACACCGTCGACTGCATGAGAAGTAGCGGGAGTAGTTGAAGTGGCAGAAGTGGAAGGATGAGGTAAGTCAGGTAGTAAGTCGTAAAGGGTACCCATTTGTGAGTAAACGAGGTCAAGGTATTGAGAACGACTTATGGACTGCTCTTTCGTGACTACTCCACCCATGGCGATGTCATGATCGATGTCGTTCACAAATGATTTTGTGAATCACTCTACCAGAAACTGATCGGGGAGTTCGAGTTTAATGAGACGTCATCTCCATCGCCACTCATGAATGTGATCGGATATATGAGTGGATTTATTTTGTTTGAAAGAACTCAAAATGACTAGGGTAGCATCGCATCGAGTTTCATCTAATCACATAAGATACAATAGACATTCTTCCTCAACAGAAGTGTTTGGTAGGAGTTCAACAACTAGTTTTAAAGAGGGTATCTTGCATTCAATCAGGAGAATGGCTTCCAAACCATAGACTAACCGGAAAAGGTGTAAACCCAGTAGCGGACTTGACGGATGTCCGGTAATCCCACAATGTCGAAAACAACATTGTGTGCCAACTTGTTTTGTGAATCCCTATCATTCATCGGAGCATAGTTATGAGAACTTTGTTAATTGCTTCGACTTGGCCATTGTCTTGTGGGTAATAGGGTGTTGATTTTTCATGGCGAAGCCCCAAATTTTCAGTAAGTTTGGACAATCATGAAGTTTCTAAAGTGGCTACCGTGATCAGTGACGATATCCTGGGGAACACCAAAACGAGCTATGATGTGATTAAAAATGAATAATGTTGCGGTCTTTCTAGTGTTGTCAAATGTTGGCATTGTTGTCGAGCTGCAGATATACCATGTAAATCAACATTTAATTGTCAACCCGAGAAGGTAGACTTAGAGGAACTAGCACAGGAAATGCAGGGCTGAAGAGGGGGTTTAAAGGATGCCAAGCTACTCTCTGAATTGCTAAAAGAAACTCACTGGAAAGAGCTACTGTACCCTACTTCGCTCTGTACTACTCGGTACTAACCGGTACTGTTCTGTATATGCATGTAAAAGATAAACTGAAAATAGCTAAGTTCTTGCTACTTATCACTCCACACAACTCAGCAACCATCCTATGAAACTTTCTATTGTAATCAAATGAAACTTCTTTATCTCATGAGATACCCAAACTAGTTCCTGAATGTTAAGCAATCTGAACTAAAAATGAAATCAACGGCTGAAAAAGATAATGTCTAAACTGGAATCTTGAAATGCTAAACCCTCTGTTGCAATCAAATGAAATTCTACTTCTATGTTATTAAACCCATGAGAAGACTGGCAATGTAGATTGGGGTCGAATCTTTACTAAAAAGTAATGGATGAAATCTACTGTAAATACAATGTATCAGCTTTGTTTCCATCGAAGGGGGCTCTGCCTTCTCTGTCAATAGTCTATTCTCTAAATCAATGCATACTGGAAAATAAATAACTCACAGCTAAAATGGCAATACAGGAAATCGTGTTAATGAAAACCCTTAACTATTTTATTAAAGATGAAAACAATACAGTGCTTGGAGACTCTCATTCCTCTATTCTTCTACCCTATGCTCCATCTCTATCAT